>CALZFC010000101.1:405000-642500 GCA_945643635.1 Allodiplogaster sudhausi | reverse complement strand
TACGAGGATCTCGTGAGGCAGCCGCTTGGCGTGGATCAACCGGACGGGCCGGGGCGGAGAAGGCTGAATGGAACACGAGGTTAAACTACTGGATGATTCTTGCACTCTTCAAGTGCCATTATCTTGGACTGGAAATCATTTAAGTGATTAAATAAAAACCTTTCTCCACAGCGGGCATCGCTAGTGGCGGACTCGTGGAAACTGGCGGGGGCGCCATGGCAATCATGGAAGACACAGCATCAAACTGTGATGAGATCAGTCTCGCGATGCGTGGATCAGATTGGGCCGACGTTGAGAGAAGCGTCGACGGTGACGCGTTCATGTTCGTGTAAGGGGCGTCCGCGTCCACCTTGATGAGGCGATAGCGGACGACTGTCGGGAGTGGGATGTCTGCGGGCAGAGGAGGCAGGCCGGAGGAAGACGCGCCGTCCGCTTCCATTGCGGACGACGCGGTCGGGAAGGGAAGCGGCGGCGAGGCTGGCGAATCATCCGCCACGCTATTCGAACCCGCAATCTGAGCCAGCATCTGCGAGATGTCGAATTCACCACCTCCTTAAAATAACAAGATTGGGAGGGGCTAAATTATTACTGCAGTCATACATTTACGCAAGTCTGTTCAATTTTTTTAATCTCTAAAAACTCAATTTCTTCTAGCAAAGAAATAGCAATTAAGCTAGCAGTAAAAAAGAATCTCACCTGATATGATATCATTCATGGGTTCAGGAACGGGCACGTCTGCAGGCTTGGGAATCGGGGGTGGATAGTATCCGGGCGGCATGGCTCTCTGAGGCGGCGCAGCTAGCTTGGGCACGACCACCGACGGCGGTGGGAGGAGACCGGAGCCCATGTGGTCGGAGGGGGGCGGCGCACTCGCGTAGTGGTGAGGGGGAGGCGGCTGCTGGAAGCCGGTCGGCCGTGGCGGCTGTTGTTGATGGTGGTTGTTGTTGTTGTACTGGTGGCTCTGAGAGGGCGAGCCATAGGGCGGTGGTGGAGGGCCCTGGGAGGGGGGCATTGGGGGATTGTTGGCCGGCGCCGTGGGCGCGGGCAGCAGGACACGGCGGCGGACGGGCGCGGCCGGCAGCTGCATCTGGTAGCGGGCAGACATCTCTTCGTCATGCATCATCTGCTCGAAGAGGGGCCGAGTGAAGTCGGTCAGTGGCATGTGGCTGAAGGGGCAGTGCTCGCGGGTGCACTCGCCCTTGTGAAAGGCCTGCAAGAACAGTTGGGCTTACGGTGTTTATCGTTAATTAACACACTATTATAATCATTTGGCTTTTGGGCAGAAAAGCTATCTAAAAGAGTAAGATACCTTGCATGGGAACTCTCCATGCAGCATGGCGCAAGCCGGTCCCTTCTTGCAGTATCCATTCTGGTAGTACTTGCACAGCTCGCCCTTCCGCTGGCTGTCCTCCGCGGCGTGCGAGTACACGCAGTGGTCGCCGTCGCGGCAGTATCCTTCGCGGAAGAACTTGCAGAGTTGCCGCTCGGTCCACCGGCCGCCGCCGCGCCGCCCTCCACCTCCGCGGCCTCCCCCGCTGTGGTAGCCTGCGAAATCATCATCAATTATTAGTTACTAATCTTGTTATTGGTAAAGTAAAAGAATCACCGACTACATTCTCTGCCAAAGAACTGATGGCTCACCACGACTACGGCCATAAGGCGGCGGCGGGCCTCCTCCATGGTGCTCGTTGAAGGCGTCGGGCGGGGAGATACGCGCACGCTTTCGATCTGGCGACGGAGAACGTCTGCGCCTTAAATGAACAGTGTTAAGGGGAAGAGAATAGAGAAGGGTAAAGAAGAGATTAGAGAGAAACGAGGAGAAAGAAGGACGAGAGAAGAGAGAGAGAGAGAGAGAGAGAGAGAGAGAGAGAGAGAGAAAGGAGGAAAGAGAGGAGACAGAGAAAAAAAATAACAAACTAGAGAGAGAGAGAGAGAGAGAGAGAGGGAGAGAGAGAGAGGAGGAGGAAAGAGAGGAGACAGAGAAAAAAAAACGAACGAGAGAGAGAGAGAGAGAGAGAGAGAGAGGAGGAAAGAGAGAGAGAGGAGGAAAGAGAGAGAGAGGAGGAAAGAGAGGAGACAGAGAAAAAAATAACGAACGAGAGAGAGAGAGAGAGAGAGAGAAGGAAGGAGAGAAAGCATGCTTTAATCGCCCACCTATGATCTCTATAGTCGTAGTCTCCATTCGACGCCTCGTATGTATCATCGTGCTGGTGATTGTTCCAGCGGTAGTCTCTGTCTGCTTCAGCCTGGCGGTAGTCGCGGTCCATGCCTCCTCCTCCTCCGCCTCCTCCGTTGCCATTCCAGCCACCACTCGGGGGCCATGGCTTGAAAACAAAGAATTTTTTATTAGAGCAGAGCAACATTTGTGCAATGTAAGATTATTTTAGGTTTAGAAAAAAAAACCCCCCGAACAATTCACGATATTGCAAATATTGCAAATGTAACCACATGAACTCCACTAAATTCCATGATAATCACCACATGCAACGTAAAGTGGTGGCATGTTCCAGGTAGCCATTACCAAATCAGCTCATTATTTTTGTCTGATCGCAGGGACAAGACTCCAGCTCGCCATTCGCAATGCAGAAAGAAAATAGCTCTCATGTTTCGGAAATTAATTTAAAAAAAAGAAACCTTTCGATGATCAGGCGAGGCTACCGAAGCCGGCGGAGGGCCAACATCTGAAATCGCAGCTCGAATCTTCCATGGCTCTGCAGACTCATCCGACTTCGAGCCTCGTGGACTGATTGGTGGCTGAAAAAGTAAAAGGCCGATTACTTTATGTGCCCGTCATACTGGCTTTACTTCTTCATCGGGCCGCAGAAGCTTGAAATAGCCTTTTCGAGTTAGACAATCACGCTATATGAATATAAATTAACATCGTAAATACATAAATAAAATATGCTACCTCAGACTATCATTAATTGGACGATCGTAAATACAGGAATAAAATATAGTCTTCGGTTATGATTAGTTCGACTTCACTAAAATGAATTCAGGTTATATGCCTTCAGAATTCGTAGTACGCTGTTAATTATCGTGTTCTTGCTACTCATGCCCATCCCGAAATATCATCGTTTTCTAATAGCAATGCTTCTGTCTCTCTCGACTTCTTCAAAATACCTTTGTTCGTAACATGTTTCGATGTTCCCTCTTCCACGGCTGAGCATGAGTTTTCCAATGCTGTCCCAATTTTTTTTTTGCTGATTCTGTCCCTGCTCTGCCGCTTATCTCCCTGGGTGCTTCGGTTCTTTGTGTCTGTCTGTCTGTCTCTACCTCTTCTTTCTTGGTTTGCGCTTGTTCGGCCGACGTGGCGGCGGACGCGGGAGCGATTCTCGACGGCGCCGAGTGGATTGACACGGGCGCTGACGGCGGAGGCAACAGATGCTTCTTGGGCGGAGATGATGACGGCGGGGCGCGGTCAGCATTCACGGGACGGCCAAACATGGATGATCGCTCCTCTGAAACTTTTCATGACGTTTGAAATGATACGTTTTGGGATAAAGGAGAGAGTGAAAAAAGAGAAAGAGAGAAAGATATGATGACGCAATAGACAGGACGAAGCAGAAAAGAAGAAAATCAAAAGTGATAGAGCATACATTTGTCTAGGCTGTATGTGCAAAGAGAAGTGAGAGCGCGCTTCCGAACTGCGCCTCTGACTACGGTAGATGTGAGAATAGGGGGGAAGTGGGAAGGCGCGAGAGTAGGGGGTGGAGACGCTGTGACGGATTCTTCTGTGTGTCATTGAGACAGTTAGAGGGGAGGGAAACAGAGAGAAGAGAAAGAGAGAGAGAGAGAGAGAGAGAGAGAGAGAGAGAACGAGTTGGCGAAAGAAGGAAGAAGGAGAGCAGAACTGGGAGATGGGAGAGAGAGCGAGAAGAGGCGCACCTGTTTGTTGCATCTGTTGTTGATGTTGCTGTTGCTGCTGCTGTTGAAGCAGCGCAGCACTTCGGAAGACACTGGAGACGGCGGCCTGTATGGGAGGGGGCAGAAGGGAGGGCTTGAGCAGAGGAGGGGGAGCCTGTTGCTGGGACTGCGCCAGCGAGGTCACCACCGACGGATGCTGCTGCTTGGCAGGGTGCATGCCAGGGTGGTGATGGAAATGTTGGGGTGGTGGTTGGGGCACGGGGGCCTGAGCGGGAGGCTGCTGAGTCTGTGCCGGGACTTCATCATCATCATCCGTTATCTCGCCCTCTTCCACTAGCTCGCCCTCTTCGTACTCTTTCTCTTCCTCTGTACTCATCTTGATTGCTGTCTTTTCTTCTTCTCGAACTGACGTAAACTTGGCGAGGACTTCAACCATTCTCTAGCACATCCTGCAACAGAGAGAGAGAGAGAGAGGGTGGGAGAGAGATACACGGGTAAATGTCTAATGGGAAATGCAGACAGAAGACGGTGGCGAGTATAGCGCAAAAGAGTAAAGAAAGAATGTGTCATAGGGAAAAACAAAGGCAGCAAATCGGAGATCTCTTTGTATACCATGTACATCCAGTAAGCATTGCCTCCTTCAGATGCGGATGAGTTAGCACTCCATTCGATTAGTAAGGGGTAATGGATTCATGTTCAGGTCAACATCTGAAAGCCTTCAGATTCGAATTCTTGCAACTGCTTTTGTAATGGACGCGAAGAGAAAGAAAAAATGAGCCCACCTAAACCCGTCTCCAACTTCGACTTCTCGTTTAATTACCGATATCCTGAATCCTATCTTTGAAGTTTTATATCTGTAATCTCGTCGGCCAAATCCAAACTTCCATCTTGTTTCAAGCCAAATTCATAAAATGGTCGTCAGCGCGAAGGGGTTTCTCCAAGACTTAAAAGAAATACGTTTCATGAGTCGCTGAGAACTGTGCTCGTCCTCTTATTTGCAAGCTAAAAAAGAGCGAAATTGTATCGAAATGTCAAATGCTCCATTAATGCGAGTGAGTATGCGACTCGTTGGCTCTGTACGAAAAGACCCGTGACTAGAGCAGAGCAGGGTAGCAGGCGCGGTCCCTCTCTTCTTCTCTTTCGCCCCCCTCCACAGCGCAGACCCGGCCCCTTCCACCCATACACTCACTCTCCAAGCGCTAGCCTCCATCTTTCTCTAGCTTCTCTTCTCTACTCTACTCGTTTAGCATGGTCTCTCGTATCGATTAAGACACACAGCGCCATCTCTCTTCTCCATCTCGCAGCGCTTAAACAACTCCCCAGCGATGTAAAGGAGGAATTCGTCGCATTCTATCTTTGAAAATGCACATTCCTAAGCGTGTCATATACCTTGGCAAGCGAGGAAGCTAAACTACCTGAAAATGCAATACAAATGCTGCCCCATAACGGATTCCAGACGAAATTCTTACTCGTTTCGGAAACTTCGATTGAAGCTATAAGCCCAGACATTCGAAAAGAAATGACATCTAGCCCTCCCACAGGAGGCGAGGAACGTTTAATTTCTCTAAAAAAAACTGAGCCAAGCCCTACTCTAAAAGACAGGAAACAACTCCAATGATTCCAAAGAGCTGAAGATAAAGACCGAAATACCTAGAATCCTCCTGCAATTCGTTAACATTTTATGAAAAGCATCGCTTGTCCGTGTGAGCGGGAGTCTCTAAGAAGCAGGCAGAGCAGATACGTGATGGTGACTCTTAGGCTGTTTCTCCAGCACTTCCACGTCAACCCACCCGGTACAAGGCTTTCCTCCTCGTTCACCATATACACCATTTTCTCGGCTCCTTTCGGAGTTAGCCATAGTACTCTCCGATTTGCTGGCTTCAGATTATCAACTCAACATATATCATGATATTGTAAGTAGCAAAAGAGAGAGACGGAAAATATATGCATATATACACATCGGGGAGCATCCTCAGTAGTGTCATTGGGACAGAGTCAGTGATAGAGCTCAGGGGGGCAGTGTGGATGGAGAATGCTTGCTTTATTGATGGGCGGAGCAGGAGATGCGAGAGAGTCAGAGCCGACAGGAGAGGCCAGAGAAACAGAGAGAATGAGATTGATGTGCAGGCTCGTATTCACCGTCTCCGCTGGCACTTTGCCAAGCGGGAATTCAAATAGGCGTTTTCTGAGCACATCCGGAGTTCTTGCGCACTTCCTTAAACTGTTTTCAAACTACTTTCATAATAACCAGTTTGTCTAGCTCTTGTTTTATTCTAATTGTATGGTTCTATTGCTTTTCCGAAACGTATCTCGCTTGCACTTGATCCACTTTTCAAGGTGACAGTCGAATTATTTGTGAATAAGTTTTGTTTTTCTTAGCAGAATGGCCGCCTCTGATGATGAGGGCGATGAAGACTTTGAGAAGCTGCGCCAGTCAAGAAATCGCAAGGAGCGACGAGCCGGCGGATGGCAATCACTCGGTATCGGACGCGCATTCCTTTCCTAAGCAAACTTATATTGTGTTCCTCTTCTTTTCACTTTCACAATTTCTTTCCGCATTACATTACCATGCGAGTATTATCTTGCCATGAGTTAACACAAGGTTCGCAACTGCTTATAGAACTTATGAATGAAAGGAGAGAACTATGAATTGCGTCATCTCTTCTCAGGCCTCGACCAGCCAATCTACAAGGGAATCGAGAAGAAAGGTTTCAAGCAGCCGACGCCGATCCAGCGACGCGGCCTTCCGCCCATTCTCGATGGCAAGGACGTCGTTGCCATGTCGCGCACGGGCAGTGGCAAGACAGCCGCATTCGTCATTCCCATGCTGCAGAAGCTGAAGAAGAGGGATCTCAAGGGCATCCGGGCTCTGCTCATTTCCCCGACCAGAGAACTCGCCCTGCAGACATTTAAAGTTGTCAAGGAGGTCAGGACCTCGTTTCTAATTTACATCTTGCTTTGGTTGTTCGATCTTATGGTTCGAGTATTTATCATGGTTTTTTTTCTTCTAAATTGATTTTGATTGAGCTTTTTTTCTTAAATGATTTTGATAATAAGAATTCTCTTAAATTCCTTGATTGATTGGTATACATGTTCCCGACTACCGAATGGATATTATTGCAGCTCGGTCGCTTCACTGGCCTTCGATGTGCCTGCTTGGTTGGCGGAGACAGTATCGAAGAGCAGTTTTCGACTCTTCATGAGAATCCCGACATGTTAGTTCTTGTCATCTCATTGGTCATATTAGTCAACGTTGTTTGCATACATCGTCTGTTCGTCTTTTGCTAAATAGATCGCCAGAATAGAAAACCAACTTATACTACCAATGAGTGTGCTCGTACTCGAAGTCACCATTTTTTGGTATGAAGCTTTGGTGAAAGCTCGAAAATTCTCTTTCGCTTATTGTGCCCTTCTTCAAGTTTTGAAACCGATGGCAATTAACAGCTGCATACATTAACAAATCTATGTGCTCTCCTTTGGCTGCGTGCTGGACCTTTTCTTTTGTTCACTAAGAACTGTAATTATTAGAGATTTGTAGCATACTGTAATGTTGGATACACCAGTCGGTGGTAGTACTGCTCTGTAAGCACTTCACATAGAAAAAAGCGGTATGATTCTTGCCAGCCAAATTTTTTGATCGTTGAAGACCTCGTCAGCATCATTTTCTTTCCCTCTTATCTTATCCAATTTTCTTCCCTTTTCAGTCTCATTGCAACTCCCGGCCGTCTTCTCCACGTCGTCGTCGAGATGAATCTACGGCTGAACTGTGTTCAACTTGTCGTTTTTGATGAAGCTGACCGCCTTTTCGAGATGGGTTTCCTTGAACAACTAAATGTCAGCCATGTTTTGTTTGTACTTTCTCCTTCTCCAGGGACATATTATTATGAAAGACTCATTGAAATAGTTTGTCATAAAATGTTTGTAATTGTTTTTATAATGTCTCTTCCAGGATATTCTAAAACGCCTTCCTGAGAATCGGCAGACACTGCTCTTCTCGGCGACCTTGCCAAAGATGCTTGTTGATTTTGCCAAAGCTGGACTCTCGGATCCTTTGCTTGGTGAGTTTAAGGAAGGATGACTTGATTGTGTTAAGGCTATGGAGATTGCGAGGTTTATGTTGCTCTCTCTTTCTCTCTCTCCACATAAAAGTTATGTTGAATATTGATTCATTACTAGTTTTAATTACTAGTTGCTGGTGACTTTCGAGATGTTTCTAAAGTTTGCCAAAGAGTGCCCAAGAAAGGAGAAGCCTTGTTGAATATAAGAGAACCCCTTGACAAACAAAGCCTTTCCTTCCAGTCCGCCTTGACGTGGATGACAAAGTGAGTGAGTTGCTGTCTCTCGTGTTTGTTCTCTGCCGACCAGAAGAGAGACTGGCTGCCATGGTTGCTCTCGCCAGACAGGCCCACCACGAGAAGAAGCAAACTGTTCTATTCTGTGCCACCATGAAGCATGTCGAGTAAGCTTCTTTTTTCTTGCCTAGACCTTTTTTTTACAAGTTTTTTTGCAATTTACTTTGAATAGTTTCCTTTTAAGTGAGTAGTTTTGCGTGAGGAGAGAGGGCATTTGCACCTGTGGAGGACACTAACATTCTTTACCCGGTTTCTACATCTGGTGATTCAGATACGTTGTGTCGCTGCTGAATCGTGGTGGTATCGATAACGCCTTCATCTACAGTCAACTTGATGCAACTGCCAGAAAGCAAAACATTGTCAAGTATGCTTTCGAATAATACATAGGTTTTTCCCTCGCAAATGATGTATTTACTTAACTTTTAAATTTTTTCACACTAAATGCTGAATTACTAACCATCGAATAAAAGTCCTATCTTCTTTCAGATTCCGGGAGAAAGAGGTGTACATTCTGGTGGTTACGGATGTCGCAGCGAGAGGAGTTGACATCCCTTTGTTGGACACGGTACGTTTGGATAACCGTGCTCGAAGAGAAGGGAATATTCAGAAGGGAAAGCAGAAGTGCGGGGCGGGTACGAGGCATACAACTTTATGGTTGCTGAGGGAGGATGTCACATTCCTTGTGAACTGCAGTCCTCTGCATGCTGAGTGCTGTCTAGTTTTCTGCGTTCGTCGTTTGGACATTTAGAGAACTTATTTCTTGACAATGAGATAGCAACATTGTTAATTGATTGTTAAATAAGATCTGAATGTGAAAGCTGACAAAAAGATGACTTTTGAAGGTGATCAACGTGCACTTCCCTCCCAAGCCGAAGCTCTTCGTACACCGCGCGGGTCGCGTTGCACGCGCCGGCCGCACGGGCACGGCCGTGTCACTCATCTGCCCCGACGAACTACCGTATCTTGCAGATTTCTTCCTTTTCCTCGGAAGACCACTCCAATTCGCCACGGACTCAGACGGCTATGATCGTGAGAATCCTTTTCTAGCCTGTTAAAAATAAAATATTTTATAAATAAGTCTCATCAGTTTTTAACTTCTCTTTATCAAAAGGAAATGTATAATTTGCAGCAAAAGTCGCGCTCATTGGTAAAGTGCCAGGATCGTTTGTTGGCAGCGAAACGGACTTTCTTCACGCCATTCACGACAACAATGAGGAATTGGTCAGTCGTTTGCTTTACTTTGATTTCAATCACGAGTGGTCATATCCACATTGGTCAATAATCATTATAATCATTGTTTTTTTTTACCATTCCATTTCTCTGTTTTCAATTAGCTCTTCTTGTTTTACGAGAAGTTATAAATTTGACGTGGTGACGTAATTCAGCTTGACTTGCGGAAGAAGAGCGAGAACGCAATGCAAAAGTATGTCCGAACCCGCCCTCCTCCCTCGGCCGAGTCGATGAAGAGAGTGAAAGGGGAGCTGAGAGGGGCATGCGCAAACGCAGCCTTCCATCCCTATCTGCAGACACCGAATGACACCCAGACTGCGGGCATTCTCAATCAAATCGCCAACTACAAGGCTAATGCTGTACGTGTTGTGGTTTTACAATACCTACTTATGATACTGCCTTGAGTAGCCAGCAGCCCAATATTGTTGGCTGACTTTGAATTGATTATTGAGAAATTATTCTGTTACGGTTTTATTAGGTTCTAGAGTTGACTGAATCGTGAATTTATACTAACATTGTTTTTGTTTGCAGACAATCTTCGAAGTGCACGCCGCAAGCAAATCAGCACAAGCCGCAGTAATGAAGGAGGCAAGGAGACTACACGGAGAGAAGATTAGAGAGAGGAGAGAGAAAAAGGGGAAGGAGGCAACAGACGATCAGAATACTCAACCAACCACCACCGTTAACACCACAACGTTTGCCAATAACGACGAAGTGGTTAGGCCTGAGTTACCTATAACTGGTATCTCACTTTTCCGATATTTCCTTTTCATCTCGCACCCAATTGTGAGATTCCATTCCCAACTGTTTTTGATTGATTATTTTCGATAGATTAGCTGTAATTGTTGTCTTTTTTTCAGGCCGAAGCCTTTTCCGAAATCATCTGGAAGAAGGCTGGGGCAAAGAAGCTAAGTAGGAGGTCAGTGGGGATTATTAGCTTTAAAATATGAGACAGTAGACTTCCAGTAGTTCAAATTTCATGAGGTTGCAGGTTAGATCCAAGTTCCTCGTTAAATTCAGAAAGATAGTTTGTTTCCTTATTGTTAGTAATGTGTTCTTGGATAAAATGAGCATGGATTGGGAGTAAGCGTGCTCATTTCATCAATAATGCACGTTGGCCAAATTCTTGATGCTTTTCTATGGAAAGGTTCTTTGATTCCAAAGCGCTTTGATTCCAGCGACCAAATGGCTGAAGAACGCCGCCTCCACTACATCGCCTACCAAGCATCTGACGCGCACTCTGAGAAAGCACTCGCTGTCGACTTCAACAGACAGGCAGAGAGCGCCACCGTGGACATGACTGCCGATGATGAGAAGGGACTTTACCAGCAGAAGAAGAAGATGAAGTGGTCAGGGGGGCATTTCACGATTCTTGCAGTCTTTTGCACTCCTATTCATCATAAAACGTAGTCTAGAGGTGGTTTCAATAGGGTAATACTTACGGGCAGTTGAATTTTTTCTTTTCTTTTTGGGTAGATTTCTATCCGTTACAAAAAAAGCTATTAATTCATTTTTGAAAGGCTAGGAAGATATGTGATTCTGATTTGTTTGAGGGATCGAAAGCTGAAGAGATTTGTGGGAGATGCGGGCGATGATCCGGCGAAGAAAAAGATTCGAACTGAAGACGGAACATGGCTGCCTGCCACGTACAAGACGGGCAGATATGAGATGTGGCAGAAGAAGCAGCAACTAGGAATGGGCAAGGAAGACGAGGAAGGGGAAGAGGGAGAAGGAGAAGAGGAGAGAGGAGGAAGGAAGGTGGGAGCACCCGGGTGTGTAGGAAGGAAGAAGGGACTCGCCAAGCAGAAACTCAGAGATGGAGCCAAGGGAAAGAATGAACTTAAGAACAAGGATCAGATACTCAAGGAGAGGAAGAAGAAGGCCAGGCTACAGGCATATCAAGACCATCGACAGAAGGAGAATTCGAAGAGAAAGGGAGGAGCCATGGGAAGAGGAGGAGGGGCGAGAAGGGGAGCGGGACGAGGAGGAGGTGGAGGAAGAGGAGCGGGTGGAGGAAGGGGAGGATCACGTGGTAGAGGAGGAGGACGGAGATAGACTGCGATGTTTATTGTTGTTAATTAATGAAAGTTGTTATTGTTTTGTTTGTTTTGCAGAGGTTTGTCTGTTATTTTCATACCAGAGTTACCAGAAAAAAAAGATGAGAGACTGATCACTGGTTCAACAACTAACACGCTATTCGTTATAATACAATTCTTGCATTAAGGTATGAATAGAGTGGAGGTGATTTTTGACGATCCGTGTGGTTCGGGAATACAATGATGCTTACACTGGGAAGAGGCGGTTGTCCTTCTCGTGTATGTTTGCCGTAGTTGGAATGAGCTCTGTTCATTGACAGATTATCTTTCTCGAGTTTCCTGACCTAAAGTGAGGAAATTGCTTGAATAATGCTTGTGGACTATCTCTATTACCTGGCAACTGAATTATCCCGCCAACTGTATTTTCGGTGCGTTACAGTAATATTTAAAATTCGAACAAGACGCGCGAAAGTTCTGCACCAGCCGAATAGGCTCCGGTTTACCGCGCTTCCTTCGCTTCTTTATTCCCGCGTTCTGGATGGGAGTAGCTTTGTTCGTCCTACTTCTTTACAAACTTCTCTGTTTCACTCTTAAGTCTCCCGTTTTAACAATGAAACAGAGAGTCTCGTTATTGCTGTTGCTTCAAATTAAATGCTTTAAGTTTTTTTAAGGGTTTCCTCGTGAGTTTGCTGAATATATAATCGCGATTTCGTTTTTATTTAAATTAATAAAACTTTCAGTGTCCTTCGCGTTAATCCAAGCCGCTCGCCATGTTCGAGGCCAAGTTCGCATCTGCCGCCCTGCTGAAGAAGATCGTGGACTCGATAAAGGAGCTGGTCACGGACGCTCCCTTCGACTGCTCCGAGGGAGCCATGTGTCTCCAAGCCATGGACTCCTCCCATGTCGCCCTCGTTTCCCTCAAGCTTGAGGTGTGATTTCATTCATATGTTCAGGAACTACTTCCAAAAATATCTGCGGGCTAGGCCGGGTTGGGCCCTAATTTCAAATGCACGGCCTAAGTCTAATTTTCAGCTGCAAAAGGCTCGAGATGGGTGAAAACAATGGCAAATTAAACAGCATTCATGAAGAATGTACATACATTTCGTAGCCACTTCATAAGTCTATCAAAATGGGCCAAGAACGAGAAAAACCCGTGTTTTTTTGCACAGTCATATATGAGCTTTTCTTGGTTTTTAAGAAGTTTCATTAGGTTTGAAGGGCTATTAATTTAGCCCGTGCATTTAATACGAATGCTAATGCCATGCGGGCCGGCCGCTAATTTATCCTAGGCCCGGGCTCGGTTCGTAAAAATCAGTAGCGGGCCGCCCTGGGCCAGGCCATCCTAGAATTCGAGTGTGTTCGCATTTGTACACATATAAGTGGGATTAAGAATGAATTAACGAAATTTATTGTTTTCGAATGAATTCATTGTCTTTTACTTATACTAGGCTGTGGCGAAGAGGACTTATGATGTATAGGAAGTGTTTTGTCAGGTGGCCCTCTTCGACACGTACAGATGCGACCGGACCATCAACCTCGGCTTCAGTCTCGCCAACATGGCCAAGGCTTTGAAGTGCGCGAACAACGACGACACTTGCATGATCAAGTACGATGAGACGGAGGGCGACTCGGTCACATTCACCTTTGTCGACCAGAAAAGGGACAGGACGCAGGCATGTTCACATATCTTAGCATTTCTTTTTTTGTTTAGTAATTAACATATTCCTTTTTATGGCTTACCCGTATATTCATAACTAAAGAGCTTTTATTGCCCATTAAGCCATAAAGGGGTTCTGATGTTGGATTTCTCCTAAGTCTATGCAATGCTGCAGGATGTGACGGTGAAGATGATGGACATCGACCACGAACACCTCGGCATCCCGGAGCAAGACTACTCGGCAGTCATTGAGATGCCCGCTTCCGAGTTCCAGAAGACCTGCCGAGACATTGCTCTCTTCTCCGACACTCTCAACATCGCAGCCACCAAGGTTAGGTTTGAAAAAGGAGTTCACCTCTTCCTCCACCCCCTCCTCAAAGAGAATGATGTGTAAGTCCTCTATATGGAGGTTTTTATTTTTGTTGCACCGCCAGTGTTTGTGTATTAAGAACAAGAATTTAAAAAGAAATATCATACGAATTGTATGTTGGAACTTTGCAGGCTGGAGCAGTGTTCTCTGGCAAGGGCGACACGGGCTCGTCCGTGGTCACCTACCAGAACAGCAGCAATGCGGACGACGACGAGAAGGAATGTATTAAGATCACCGTAACTGATCCAGTCAGATTTTTAGCTTTCTCGATCCCCCGTCAATTACCACGATACTGTATTTGAAAGCATTCGAGTAATGATCCATTGTGCAATGAAATTTCCTACCTTGTTTAAATTTTATTTTTTTATTTTAGTGTTGTTTAGAGGCGACTTTGTAATAGTGACGAAAGAGAGTCCTTTTGCACAGGTGAACGCGAACTTCTCGATCAAGTACATGAACCACTTCACGAAGGCGACGGCCCTCTCCAATCGAGTCTGCCTCTCCCTCTGCAACGAAGTGCCCGTCGTGGTGGAGTACCCCATTGAGGAGAACGGATATCTCCGCTTCTACTTGGCACCCAAGATTGATGATGAGGAGGCTAACATGGACTGAGGAAGTCAATGAGAGGCCTCCCCCCGCGATTATCTCTTCTTGTTTTAACTTTCTCTTTTCTGGACTCGTTTTATTTATCACTCTTCCACGGAGGCGCAGTTTTTAACTTTTCATGTTTGTGATGCAACAGGTTGAACACATTCTGATTCATTCCTAACTCTGATTTTTTTTTCAAGAACATAAATATTCTCTCCATATCTGCTCGAAGCGCTTACGGCACTTTCATCATACCATCCAGTTACAATTTAGAACTTGAAATTTTTTTGGAAAATTTGGAAACTAAAAATCAACGACTGTAAACTAGGGAATCTCCCATGCCTTTGTATAGTGTATGCTTGACGGCTAACAATGAATCCTTTATCGAAAATATCCTCTCAACTCATTTAAGATACTCAACTGTCGTGCTTTTCCTTTCCACATGCAACAGCATGTTTGCATAGAATATTATGACGCCATTGTATTCCAGGGAATACCGGGGATAGTCTGGAGTCAAGGTGTCGGGGCCGGAGAGGGCAGATGACGCGGAATTTGGGGCTGGTTTGAGGGCCTGTCAAGGTTGAGCTCTCTAAAGAGGAAAAGACTTGGAGGTGGGTCGAGAACCTAATTCAGATGGGAAGGAGTTGTCACCGCCTGTCGACTAGAGCACCTTGACGTTGACGTGTGAAGCGCCATTAAAGGGGGCGCTGAACGGCCCCTTTTGATGGCCACCAGGAGACGCCGTCTCTTCGCATCTCGCGGAAGGGCCGGAAGATGAGAAGGCAGCCAGGGGGCACGCCAACAAGAAGAGGCCAGGCACTTCCTCGGCAGAACAACTCACCGTCAGTCAAAACGAAACCACTTCCATCCATCCAGCACTTGCCCCCCGGCTCGGTGTAACAGCACGAGATGGCAGCGAGAGGGAGAAAGAGAGAGATTGAGAGAGAGAGCGAGAGAAGAGAGAGAGAGAGAGAAAGAGAGATGGAGAAAGAGAGAGAGAATGATAGAGGTTGAAAGCATAGGTAGAAGGAACGGAAACTCATCCGAAATTGCTACTCTTCCTCACCTCCTCTCTAATCATCGCCCAGGCGCCTTGTGGCATTCCTCTCTTGCCGTTCAATTTCTTCAGCTCAACCTCTCGTTTTCTCTCGCTCTCTAGCTCACTCTCCCCCCTCTCTCTCTACTGCTCTCTTTCCCTCTCTCTAACTCCCTCTCTTCTGCTGTTCTCTTTCCTACTCGTAGTATTCGCTTCCTTGATTCTACTAATGCTTCCGTGGAATTTTCGTCGTGAATAAAAATTGGTATCACTTGAAATTTCAACCATAAGTTGTAAACCATTTCTCGCTTTACCCCATTCGGCTCGTGTTTCGTTATTACTGTATTCACCATCAGCCTTGTCTTTTTAACATCTTAGTTTTCTCCCTACTTATATGCCTCTCTCTCTCTCTATTTCTCTCTTCTACGTCCAGTCTTTCTCGTTCTCCCTATCTCTCTCTCTCTCTCTCTCTCTCTCTCTCTCTCTCTCTTTCTCTCTATTCTAGAACTGTGCCGTCAAGTAGAAAGATGCCGCATCGGCGGCCTTCTTTCTCCATTGCCCTTCCACTCCTCCTCATCGTCCTAACCCCGTTCGCATCAACCGCATCCGTCTCCGCTTCCTCTTCCGCGTTCCCTTCCGCTCCACTTGCGCCTCTTCCTCGTCTCGCCACGAACTGCCTCGCCCATCGCTCTCGCTGCATCCGTGACGCGGCTTGCCGCCAGCGCTTCGAGCGCTTCACCGAGATCTGTGGCGCGTCTGCGAGAGGTAGGAGCAATGTTCACACTTCCGATCCTTATTTTCATCTTGAATTATAATTTTACATTTTTTGTTGGCTATGTTATCCCAACCCCCCCCTCCCCCCTTCTACATATTTCTCTTGAACTCGCATTCTCAGTTTTTTATAACCTCTCGCTGTCTCTCTATCCCTCTCTCTCTATGTCTCTCTCTCTCCCTCTCTCCCTCTCTCTCTCTCTCTCTCTCTCTCTCTCTCTCTATCTTTCACTCTCTCTCTCTCAGCCTGCCTCCCTCTCCCTCTTCCAGAATGCGCCTCCCCCTCCCCGTCCGACTGCGTTCACGTTGTTCGTGAGCTGCGCGACTTCTTCGGCAGCGGCAACTCGTGCGACTGCTCGGAGCTCTTCGGTATGCTTCCTGTTCTTTTCCTTCTCCCTCTCTCTCGGTCACTTTTGCCTTGCTGTCTCTCTTTCTCTCTCTCTCTCTCTCTCTCTCTCTCTCTCTCTTTCTCGCTGTCCCTTTCTATCTCCCTCTCTTCTATGTCTCCACCCTAATCAGGCTCCACCCGTCACTGCCGACTCTTTCGTCGCCTCGTCTATTCCCATCCGTGCGAGTTGACTCTCGTGGCGTTCGGAACAAATCAGTCGGTTACGGTGGCACGAAAAGATGTTGATTCCGCAGCCGACTTGCATTCCGTGCTGTCCGTGACTGCGCCGTACACAAGTCGACGACGGACAACTCGCTCGCCGGAGAGTGCAGACATTGAAAGATGGAAGAGCGAGCTCTCTCATGGTTCGTTATTCTGTCGCATTTAAATACATATTTAGTATACATAAATAGTTGTTTCAACGTATGTACATAGCAAGTCATTATTTATCTCTCCCTCCCCTTCACTCTCTCCTCTCCCTCTTTCTTTCTCTCTCCCCTGCTCTCTGCTTTCCCTCTCTCTTCCTTTGTCCACCTCTCTCTTCCTTTCTCCATCTTCTCTTTGTCTCTCTAATCTCTCCCTTCACTCTCTCTCTCATCTCTCTTCCTCTGCAGACCTCTCGGTCTCGACTCACTCTATGCTCGAGACACAAGAGTGTGACGCGGCCCTCTACGACATCTGCCTCCGCCACGTGAGCTGCGGCCATCTCTGGCGTCTCTTCCGCCACAACTGCGACGTTGACGCCAACAACACTTGTCTCATGCAGCACAGGTTGGAGAGTGAGGGGAAAACAGAAAAAAAGAGAATGAAATAAACTGAGATTCCTGAAATTTATTAAAGACTACTGTATTATTAAAACTCTTATTATATTTCTTTCGAAATGTTGCCAAATCATCATGATCTGTTCAATGAATAAATAGAGAATGATTGTACTAAGAAGAGAACGTCCTCTGTTGCCTGCAGGGAAACGTGCTGGCAGTCGTTCGAGGGCCTCCTCTGGACGGGCCTCGGCCGTTGTGCTTGTCGCTCGAACAGCTCGGACTGCCACTGGATCCGCCTTCACACCAACTTCAACAAGTGCATCTGTATGTTTATACATACATATATGTACATATATGTATGTACATTTATTTATTTATTTTAAACTAATTTTTAAGCAATTTTATCTTGTTATTTTTTAAATTTTATCTTATTATTGTCTAATATGTTTTCTAGACCTGATCGGCCAATCCGGCCGTCGGCCGTCTTCTCCGCTGTACGTCTCGCCATCGTCGGCCGCGCCAAACTATCAGCTGCCGACGTTTGCGCCCTTTACAACGACGACGTGGACGGCTGAAGCGGCTCGACGGCATCACTACGATCTACAGCAGCAGCAGAGGGAGCACGAGCAGCATGCCATTCGGCACGGGCAGCACGGGCAGCACAGGCAAGAGCGCCCGAGAGGAACGTCTGAACGCACCCAAAAGGGGGGCTCTCATGGCTCCTCCACCGGAGGGCAATCTAGCAACCCTGACAAGACAGCAGATTCTCGAGACCACCAAAGGACAGGCGCAGGGCAGCAACAATCAGGAAGACCGGGTCTCGAGCAACAACCACGGCAGAGAAATTCACAAGACAGTCAGGGCGAGCGAGGAGGGCAAGACGTTCAGGAGCACCATCAAAGGGTCTCTTCTGGCTCTGAGAGTGCGTCACAAGATGCCAGAGGAGGCAGCCAGACGAGCACCAGCCGGCCTGGGCCGACGCCAGGAAGGCCCAACTCTGGACGGACTCGCCAAGGGCACGTGAGTCGAGATGAGTACGAGCGGCTGCTTCGGCTGCACGAGCAGAGGCAGGCAGAGCAACGGAGGAAGCAGGAAGAGGAGAGGGCGCAGACGACGACGACGAGGCCAGAAGAGGAGTCACGGACCACCACTCAGCGACCGGTCGAGCAGACATCAGAGGCAGGCCAGCGACAGACGGATCATCGACGGGACAACAATCGGCCCCCTGTCGATGAGAGATCAAGGACGACTACTCATCAGACAACGACCGTCGGCGATCGATCGTGGACCAGCCAGCAAACGCTGCCGACCACCACCTCAACCACCACCACTTCTACAACCTCCACGACAACGACAACTTCCGCACCACCGCCAACACCACCAAGATGGGGGGAGGAGGAACGAAGAGGAGAAGACAACGACATCACGACGCCTCAGCTGAAAGAGTCGGAGCAGCTGAAGGAGCGAGGCCGTGGATATGGACGACGGCGGCCTTTCGAGGAGTCGGCAGTTGAAACGGTCGACGACGATGCAGAAGAAGGAGCAGAAGAAGAAGCAGCAGCTAAGCGGAAGGAAATCGCCGTCGTGCACTCCTCGAAGAGTCTGCCTTCGTCAGCAGATGCTACGGCCTCCTCTGATGCCTCCACGACGTCGACCCCCGTAGAAAACACGTCTGCGAGCATAAGCGAAAGAGGCCATGAGCAAACAAAAGCCAAGGTAACTGCGTACATCTCACCCAAGAGTCTATAATAGCCATGCGTCCAGACGTAAATAAAGTAAGCTAGAGTATTATATATGGCTTTCTCTGTCTATTCACATCTCTTTATGTGCACTTATCCTCATCTTACTCAGTACCTTTCTCCTCAAGAGAGCGCCCACGTGCTCGTAAAGTGTGTCTTGGGTGTTTTCGTGCCTATTCTTCATCTCTCCCAACCTTTCAAGCTCTCTCCTCTCTCTCTGTTTCTCTCTCCATCTCCCTCTTGATCTCTATCTCTACATCCTCCCGCTATCCCTCTCTCTCCCTCCACTCTTCCCTCCCCACTCAATTCATTCAACGGCCCCTTTTCTCTCTCCGGCGGTCTTCTTCCGATGGCAACATAATAGCCCCTCAGGGCACGTTTCGGCATGTTCGAGACGCAGTGGTAAATTGTGTGTTAGACAGAGGGAGAAAAAGAGCGAGAGAGAGAGAGGGAGAGAGAGGGAGGGTGGGAAAGAGAAAAGGAGAACGAGAGATGAGGTGGGGGCGGAAGAGAGGGAGTAAGATAGAGAGAAGGCCATAATATGAAGAAATGAGAATATGTAAGGTACCTAGAACAGTGTGGAAACCTGTGAAGGGAAAGATGAGAAAATGGGCAGAGAAAGAGAAAGGGAGAAAGAGGCTAAAGATTGCAGAAAGACAAGGAATGGCCTGAAGAGGGTGCTGAAAGACATCCGATGGGAATGTAAGCGGTATCCATGGCTGAAAGTTCCATGCACCTACCACGCGAGATAATCGAGGAGAGAGAGAGAGAAGAAGAGAATGGGAAAGAGAGAGAAAGATAGGGAATAGAGTAGAAGAGAAAGAAATTAGAGAGAAGGAAGTGAGTAAGAGAAAGAGAAAAGAGCGTTGAGACAGCGAGAGTGAGAAGGTGTGAGAAGCGTAGAAACGCGTAGATATAACGGAATGGAGACAGAGGAAGACTTGATATTAGATGATAAATGGGCAGATGCTCTGCGGAGGGTTAAATAGAGAAGCAGAGAGTGAAGAAGTAGACAGTGAAGATCAGAGAGAAAGAAGAGAGAAAAGTAGAGAGGGAAAGGAGAGAGAAAGTAGGGGGAGAAAGAAGAGAGAGAGAGAGAGAGCACAAAAAGTGCAAGCAAACTTTTATATTTATGAATTAAATAACCAAATTTTTATAGCTTTGCCCGATATGGGAAAACGAGAGACCAAAACGATAGGGCGCGGTAGCGCAGGAAGTGATAACCTGATGGTGTGGGACGATGAATTTTTTATGTGGTGTGGTGAGGGGAGTTGGAGAGAAATAGTGAAAATAAATGAAAGAAAGGAGTTAAAAAGAAAAGCACAAAGGGCGGGAAAAATAAAGAAATTTGAATTTGCAGATGAAGCCGGCGCCGATCAGAATCGACGCTTCTTCAGCAGCGTCTCGACGCAACCAGGCGGTCTCCTCGAATCGAATCACGACGTCATCGCGGAGTCGAACGGTTCGGGAAGGGCGAAAGAAGAACGAAGAATTAGGGAGAAAGAGAGAGAAAGAGAAAGAGAGAGACAGAGAGAGAGAGAGAGCCAAAGATTTTTTGAGACCACTATCAATTCATATTTAAAAAAAAAACTATTATGGACATCCCCTAATTTCGAGCCATATTCCATCGATTCATTTCTTTAAAAATAAATGTATGTACATATTTATGCACTAAATTTATGGAATTCCTTTTTATTTTTTAACACTTTATCTTCTCTTCCTTTCCATGTCCACTTCTCCTCTTTCAGTCTTCTTCACGACGCAAGTCAAAGCCGAGCACAACAACGACATCAGCCACCTCTTCCACCACGACAACCACCGAAGCACCGGCGAGCACCGGAGAGACCATTACACTTGGTGAGATAGAGAGAGACAAAGAGAGAGAGAGTCAAAGAGAGAGAGAGAGAGAGAGTCAAAGAGAGAGAGAGAGAGAGAACGGAACTGTGTCTTTTTACTGAAAATTAGCAACCGTGGAATAGTCAGGGTAAAAAAGAGATATTTGGAAGAAAGAGAGACTCCTTGGGGAGTGTGGCAATGCAGAGCTTCCGCATGTTCCTCAGGGGTGGGCGGTGCTCGCGCGTACATTTGTGGGCGTGGCTTGCTGCAGTTGCGCAGAGAGCGAGAAAGAGAATGACATTGAGAGACAGAGAGAGAGACAGAAAGCGAGCGAGAAAGAGAGAGGACGTCCGACACTCTCTCTAGCTCTCTTTCTCTCGCTCTCTTTCTCTCTTTCTCTCTCTCGCCGTCTATCTCCCCTCTTCCTCTCTCTTCTCCCTCCGTCATTCGCTCTCACCAGTGAGTGTGGCCGAGCTTGCTGGCGGCTAGCCAAGTGGGGCGCATTTTCCGCCTGGCATGCGGTGCTATGCGCGTCGAGCGTCAGCCACCGAATCCGCCACCGACTCCGACGTCGAACGTGTCGACACGGATTTCGATTCCGACGCCGAAAGCGACTCCATTTCCTGCTCATCTCTCGCTGCTGCTGAATCTGCTACTTTCTGCACTATTTCTCCTCCTTCTCGGTGGTGCGTTGGTGGCTAAACTTCAGAGCAGCCAAGATGCTTTAATATAGAGTGGCGAAAAAGAGAGTAATCATGGCCTACACATGAATATAAACAGCGAACTTTAAGTAATTTCCAATTCCTTTTCTATATATTATTGATGTGTCTATGTCTCCATAATTATTATTTATCTTAAAAAAGCTTTTATCGCTAGGGCAAAGCTACGACAATCCACGCATTGAAGAGAGTGTTCTCGCGTTTATATAACTGCTGTCTACGTTGCGGTTAAACGCAGACGCCTAAGCATAAACAAAGCTGGAAAATGCGAAATAAAACTATTCGAATTGAAATGAGCAATTCGTATTGTTCACTATTCTTAGCTTCCATTGCGTCGCCTCTTTGTTCAGTTTATAGCGCGATGTTTTTTTCTTCTTCTTCCTTCTGCGAGAAGGCATTAATTCAGAAGAGAGAAAATTATATGCTGCATAGAATGTCGCCACTTCTTCGTGCTGCTTCCCAACTTCCCTCGTCCTTCGTCGTCTGATCTCTATCGAAATCTCTCATTCCCTTCCTGTCGATGATGTTTTGTCAGGCAGTTTTATTTACTTAGCAATAAGTGCTCTTCTCCATCTTTCTTCTCTTCTCAGCTGCCGTTGCTCAGACAAGTTGAGTGTTTTGAGGAAAAGGAACGCTCATTAGTTCAAAGTCGAGACAGTGCTATTCCTAGGACAAACTCTTGCGGGATCAACAGTTGGAATGCACGTCTGGATCTCCCTTTCTCTCTCACCTCTCTATTTCACACAGTCTCTCTCACTCTCTCTCTGATCTCCCTCTCTCTATCTCTAATCTATCTCTCTCCTCCAGAAGCGGCAGACGCGGCACGGCGCGGTTCGTGCCCGGATGCGGCGCGTCGTTGCGAGGCGGATGACACGTGCCGCTTCCAGCTGGCCGAGCTGACCGTCCGCTGCAGAGGCGACGGCAAGCGCGCCTGCGTCCGCGACAAATGCGCCGATGTTCGTTAAACTCTATTTTTTAACATTAACAATGCATTCATTCATACATTTATTTTCAACTTGTAATTCATATTCACGCCTAAATTTGATTTCAGATACATTTCCCTCTAAAATGTACTTCCAGGAATGCGAATTGTTTACAATAATAGTACATACCTTTTTTTATCTCTCCACTCGTCTCTCAATCCCTAACCCAATTTCTCTTTCTTTCACCTTTTTTTAGTTTATAAATATTCATATTTTTTTTTAATTTAGGCACTCCGAAACTTCATCAAGTACGTTGATCGGCCTCTCGTTGAAGCCCTCTCTCTATGCTCATGCCACGGCGACGAAACGACTTGCGAGGGAAAGGTAGGCAGAGAAAGAGAGAAAGAGAGACAGAGAGACATAGAGAGAGAGAGAAACTTAGACAGAGAGACGGACGCAGAGAGTACTCCTGAGTAGGATAGAGGGTGAACCGAAAGATGAAAAGTTTCGGACGTAGAAGAGGTGCTGGCAGATGTTGTTGAAGTAACAAAAAAACCGGATGAAGGAAAGACGGAGGAGGATTTCTCTAATATTGAGAAAGAGAACGCAAGCGATTGGCTCAATCAACGAGTGTCCTTGAAATGGCTAAGGATAAAGAGTAGCTTTTAAATACACATGTACATTTATGTAGAGCTTCCGCTCGCTTTCATATTGTGTTATGACTCTTGCTGTAGGGTTCAAACCATGAAAGAACATTGGATTAGTTTTTGGAGTGGAATGAGTTTCGAGAACTTGATGAATAGGAGAGAGAGAGATAGAAATAGAGAGAGAGAGATAGAGAGAAGTAGAGGGAGAGAAATAGAGAGAAATAGAGAGAGAGAGAGAGAACGGTGTTCACTTCTAGGAAGGGGGGGGCAGCTGACATCTGGAAGGTAAGAAAGGAGCGCTGCGCGAAGTTGTGTAGGCTTACGATGAGGAAGGGAAGAGGGTTATGATCTATTGGCGGAGGAACCACTTGGGCTCCTTCCTGCTACTTTGGCTAGTTCCTGGAGTGAGACAAAAAGTAGCAAGATAAGAGAGAAGGAGATGGAAAGTAAGAGAGCGTGAGAGGAATAACGAGATAGAGAGAGAGAGAGAGAAAGAGAGAAAGAGAGAGAGCACGTTAGAGAAAGAGAGGGCAGGAACGGAAACAGTGAAAGCGAGACGAAGATAAGGTGAAAGACAGAAGGAAAAGGGCCAAAAGCACAAGGCCAGGAATGAGGGGTATTTTCATCTCGCGCGGAAGAAGAAGAAGCGCCACCACATGTGAAGAAGAAAGAGAGAGGGCGAGTCAGAGATAAGCAGAGAGATAAAGAAAGAAAGTGAGGATTCCACTTTTCGAGAGTCTACTTTCTCTAATTCTCTCTTTCTCTCATTCTCTCTTTCTCGCTTTCTCTCTATCTCTCTCTGTCTCTCTTTCTCTCTCTTCCTGCCATTGGAGAAAGCGTGAACTGGCGCGAGCCCCCCCTCCTCCGAAAAGAATTGCGCGAGCAATTCTTTTCGTTATTTTCTGTCATTCTTTTCCTCCTGAACTCTAGTGTCCAGACACTTTACGCCCTCTCTCCCTTTTCTTTTAATAGCATTTTCTCAGCTTTCTTTGACACTTTATGTCGCTCTCTCGTTCTCTCTCTCCTTCTCTCTCTCCCTCCATCTCTCCCTCCATCTCTCTCCCTTCCCCCCTCTCTCCCTTTTTCTCTCTCTCCCTCTCCCTCTCTCTCAGCTTCACCACGGTTAGGAGTGAGTACAATTGGTTTATCCCAGCAGCCTTCTCGGCTCTTTCTCTTCTCTCCACTCACGCTTAATAGGGCGCTCTTGTTCGATTCAGAGAGCGAAATCGCGTCGCTGCCACAAAGACGCGGAAAAAACAGAAACAGAATGAAAACACTTTCCAATGACATATTAGAATACATGTTTATGTACAAGTCCCCGGGACTGCCAGTCTTTCAAAAAACCCTCGCATATTATTAAGCATAAATCTGTCCGCATTACAAATTCATCGACTTCACTTCTTGCCTTTTGACATTTGCGTTTTTGCAATATCATTAATGTCTGTAATTTCTGCCCTCCGCCTCTCTCTCTTCCCCCCTTTCTCTCCCTCTCCCTCACCGTCTCCCTCTTTCTCAATTTCTCCCTCTCCCTCTCCCTCATTCTCTCCCCTCTCACCCTCTATTTCTCCCCCTCCCTCACTCTCTCCTTCTCTCTTGCTCCCTCTATCTCTTCCTCTATCCACTGAGCTATTCAGCCCTTTCCCGTACCTGGGGCGGCCTTCCAACAGCCCACTCTCCCTTCGAAGTAAGCCTGTCAACTTTTGCCCCTGACTTCGTTATCATGAGAGCGTGCACGACTCGACGTGTGCTAGTGAAAAGGTAGAGAAAGAGAGAAGAAGAAGAAGGAAAGAGAGAGAGAGAGTGTGAGTGAGAGAGAGAGAAGAGACAGAGAACGAGAGAAAGGGGAAGGGATGAGAAAGAAACGGATTGGGAGAAGGGAAAGATAACAAAGATAACTTCAAGAAAGGAACATACATAAAAAAGCAAGCACTGGAGACGAAGAAGATGGAGAGCGAAGGGAGAAATAAACGAAAAATGGTTCTAAAAGAAGGAAGAAATAAGAGAGAAAGAAAGAAGGGGAGAGAGGAAGAGAGAGCGAGAGAGAGAGAGAGAGAGAGAGAAAGAGAGAGAGAGAGAGTGGCAGCTCGAAGTGGCGCACTCTTCCTTCATTGTGTGCAAGCCACACGACGCTTTCTTTCACAGCTGCCTTTCCGAGTCTCCCTTGGGGAAGATGAAGAAGAGGAATAAAAGAAGAAGAACAGGGTAATGAAAGAGTAAACTACATAGAGAGAGAGAGAGATAGAGAGCAGAGAAACAGACGAGATGAAATGGGGGAGAGAGAGAAGGAGAACTGAAAAAAGACAGAGGGGAGGAGAGAAAAAAATATTGGTGAGAGAATTAAAAGGAGAATGAACCGGAAGTGCCGAGTGAATCTACATCGTCTCGCTGTTCATTGGAGAAGGGATTCGAAGAAATAGAGAGGGGAGAGTGGAGGAGGGATTGAGGGAAAGGAAGAAAACGAGCGAGAGAGAGAAACAGAGATTGAGCTGAATGGTATTTCAGGATCTTCTCTACCCGTCATGCATCTATGCCACCGGCGAGAGCAAGCAGTGCGGGGTGGTCGAGTCGGATTGCAATGAGCAGCAACAATGCAGGTTAGAGAGAGAGAGAGAAAGAGAGATAGAGAGATAGAGTAAAGAGCGAGAAAGAGAAAGAAAAAGATGGATATTAGTTCTAAAAAGAGGGAATAAGAGAGGTAAGAGAGAGAGTGGACGAAATAAAGGGGATTCGCAAAAAGTTATTGAAGCGGAAAGAGGCGCGCTGTCGAAGAATCGCGAAATTAAAAAAAGAGAGAGTCTGGCAAGTGAGAGGAAAGCGAATGCTCCGCATGTTTTATAGAGGCTATATGAAAAAACTTGGGACAAATTTTATGTGGCTGTGCGGAGACGCCGACATACCATACATTAAAACAACATAATATTGTAAAACATAATAAGATAATAAGATAATAATAATAATGCTTGTCCTAATAATAAGTTGGCTCTGTCCAGCGGCCTGATGACGACGCTGGGCGCGATCTGCCCGGTCACGAACGGCGTGTGCGAGGCGGGCGGCGCGTGCGTTGCCGCGTTGCTCGCGGCACGCGGCTCTCTTCTCGACGCGGAATGCGAGTGCCCGACCGAGACGGAGAGCTGTCTCCTCATCAAGCAGACGATCTTGCCTTATCATCCGTGTCTTGGTCAGCCTCTTTTCTTCTTTATTTGTTTCTTTATTACATAATTAATTACTCATCTTCACTCCTACACATATCTAGCGTATACATGCTGTTTATTTTTTTGAACCACTCTTATTCCTTCTGAAGCTCCATATCTACTATGTTCGTCTAACGCACAAATCCTTTCATCATTTTTATTTGCAATTTATCTTTTATCTTCTATTTTTAATTCTTCTTTCATGTCGAATGCGAACTTCTTCCGCTCAGCATTAGTTTATTCCTTTCCACTCGCCCCGTTCTTCTCTCTGCCATTTCCTTCCCTTCTCTCTCTCTCTCTCTCTCTCTCTCTGCCAATTTCCGGCCACACCACAATTCCGGAGCGTTTAGGTGAAGCAGCTCATGTGCCTGTTTCATCTTTTTTTTTGATGCGGCCAGAGGTGGTCTCGCTGCAATCATTCCTTTCTCAGTCTTTCCGTCTCTCTCTATCTCACGCAGTCTGACCCTCCTGTTCTCTCTCTCTCTCTCTCCGTCCCTCTCATCCAAATTGTCTTCATCCGTTGCAGAGGAAGCGCGCCGGGAGTACGCACGGAGTATTGCAGAGGGCGATGGAGAAGACGAAGAATCACAGGAAGTAGGCTTCGACTCTGACAAGGTAATTGAGGGAAAGAGGGAAGAAAGAGGAGGAGGGAGAGAAAGAGAGACTGAGAGAGGGAAGAGTTACAGAGAGAGTGAGAGGACGACAGTGTAAGATTGCCAGTGATGAAAAAGGTGATGAGATAAAGTGAGGTAGTCAACGATAAGAACCAAGAAAAAAATATGGAACTTCTTTTTCTGTTCGAAGCTAAATTACATAGCCAGCACTGTGTCAGTAAACACATTTTCTATACGTCAAATGTGCAGCAAAACTGCAATGCAATTTGATGTTTAATCACTACTGTCTCTGCAGAGCTTTTATTCTGTTATCGAAGCAATTTGCTTGTCTGCGAAACCAGAAACTTAAATTAGTCGCGTTCTTTCCAGCGAATGATCTTTTCTTCTTTTTTTTCTTAGATTCGTTGATCTTTTTTCTAAATCTTGAAATTGTAATATGTTCAGAAGAATCGCGGCAGCCCCTCGCGGCCGTCCTCTGTCATTTCGGGCGCCGCCCTCCCGCCGCCGCCGCCCCTTCCCGAGCACATCAGCACGTCCACCATCTCGTCGGCCAGCACCCAGACCTTCACGTCGTCGCCAGGTAGGGAGAGAGAGAGAAAGAGGAGGAAAGAGAATGAGAGAGAAAGAGGAGGAGAGAGAATGAGAGAGAAGGAGGAGAGAGAAGGAGAGAGAGAACAAGGAGAGAGAAAGAGACAGAAAAGGAGTAGGAGAGAGAGTGAACGAGATAACTCGGCCATTCAATAGTGTTCTTGGCAAAACAGAAATGTACATATTTGTTTTTTACAAAAATGAAGCAGCATTTGCTTTTGCTGTGCTAACAATTCTACTGAACGTATCTCCTCTTTGCAGACGGCTGCGACCTTCGTGATCCCGTCGGCCGCGGCCTTCTCTTCTCCATTGGCACCTTCTTTCGGGTTCGTATTCCTCTCTCACTGTATTCATCTAATCCACCACACAGCCACCCACGCACCTTATTGTGCGGCTGCCACACGAATTTGCTAGCTAACAATAAGAGAGAGAGAGAGAGAGAGAGAGAGAGAGAGAGAGAGACAGAGGAAGCCAGCTGATAGAAGAGAGAGAGAGAGGGAGAGGGAGAGAGAGAGAGGAAGCCAGCTGATGGAAGAAAAGAGAGAGAGAGGGAGAGAAAGATACAATGAAAGCAGAGGTGGAAAACACCAGTTCTGAAAAGGGAGCGAATGAAATGAAAGGGGAGGTATACGTGGCTTGTTTTGCTGCTTCTGCCGCGTAGATGTTTCTTTCTGCCGTCGTCAACACTGGTTTGTCCTCCATCTTTCTCTCTCCCTCTCTTTCTTTCTCTTTCTCTCTCTCTTTCTCTCTCAATCTCTCTCTAACTCTCTTTCTCTGCGTCTCCCTCCCACTCTCTCGCGGACATCAAAGTCGAGAAAGCGAAGCTAATCGTGCGCGTCTTCGCTTGCCCATTTACCGTGTGCTTCTGCTGCTCGTCGAAAATGGACAGGGACAAGAGAGCAGCGCGAAGAAATTGCAAGAAAAGGAAAGGGGCAAGCAAATGAGGGGTGGGAGTAGACGTTTATACATTGTTATTAGAATTGAAAATAATTAGTAGAAAAGAGAACATGCAGAATGGTCTAGGGAGAGAACATTCAAAAAATTCTAATTATATCATTAATTGCTTAAATAGTGCATAAATACCTATCATTAATTCATCATAAATGGGATGATTTCAGCGTAAGCGTGACTGGGCCGGCCGCTGCTCGGAGTGGTGCGAGTGCGAGGACGCGGGCCACTTCCGCTGCGGAGAGCTGCCATGTCTGCCGGACACGCAGTGCACCGCCAATCTCACCTCGCAATTGGGTGAGTCTCTCTCTCTCTAACACACACACTCGCTCTCTTTATCTCTGTCTCTCTCTCTCCCTTTCTTTCACTCCATTCCAAGCTCAATTACTTTTCTTCACGTATTTATTGAAAGAAGCTCGTATTGGCATTCGTATTTAACAAAATTCTAATTATTAAATTCAGTATTTTTAATGAGCATTTGAAAAATGAAAATAGCACGTCTTCAAGAATTCGGCGAGCGCATCTACGTGCACGGACGGGGCGCGTGCATGTGCGAGAGTGGAGGGTTCGTCTGCGATTCGCCGAGGGAGCCGCTCAGGCTACCGCCAGGTAGAGAAAGATCTCTCTCTCTTTCTCTCTCTCTTTCTCTCTCTCTCTCTCTCTCTCTTTCTCTCTCACTCTTTTTCTCTATCTCTCTCCCTCTTTGTCTCTCTCTTTCTCTCGCTCTATCAATGTCTCTCTCTCTCTTTCTTATTTTAGTGGTATATTCTGATATAGCCATCTTGTTCCCTGCCGCTCTATTGCATCGATATGTAATTTTATTGCACATTTTCTCATCAATTCTCTTCTTGTCATTTGGCAAATTGTTTCCTCCTTTTTCCACCTTTTGTCTAAATGACATTCCCTCTCTCTCTCATTCTCCTTATCTATCTCTCCCTCACTTTCCTCTCTCTCTCTCTCTCTCTCTCTCTCATTCTACTCGCCCCAGGCGTGTACCTCCTCGCTGGCTACTCGCCATCCGACATCTCTCTCCTCCGCCAGTCCCTTCCACGACGGAAACTCGAGGACGCCGGGCTGCTGTCTGCGCATGCAAGTCGCGACATTGGCGGGCAGCTCCAGATTGCACTCGAGAGACTGCTGCCTGAGGTGTGGAAAAAGACTCGGAGAGATAGGGAAGAGAGTGAGAGCGAGAGCGAGAGAGATAAAGAGAGAGAGAGAGAAGAGAAAGGGTGTTCTAGAAAGAGCTATTCCTCTGCCCAGGGCATGCAATGCCGCCTGGTCGTGCTGGAGGAGTCCTCCGAGGATGGGAATGTCGTCTTCCGTGTGGAGTGGTTCGGCATGCTCGAGCAGCTCAACCAGACACGCACTCAGTGGCAGCATGGATATGCAGAGAAGGTGGGGAGGGGGAAGAGAGAGAATGAGAGAAACAGAGAAAGAAAGAAGCAGGGAAAGAGAGAATCAGAGAAAGAGAGAATCAGAGAAACAGAGAAATAAAGAGAAAGTGAGAAGTGCGAGAGATATGAAGAGGCAAGGAATAAGATTGAAAGAGAGATATCCTTAGGTCTGCTCGCCCTCTCTGACTCGTCTCTCTTCTGAGTTCGATCTGAATGGCGTGACTCGTCATCAACTCGTGCTGTCCACCGTCCGCCAGACGCGCGTCATCGACACCCTCGACGGCGTCTCTTCAGAAGGCGTCTCTCTCTCCATCACTCCCTCCATTCTCATCTTCCTTCTCTTCCATCTTCTACCAACAGCTATGCCATCACTCGGCTTCTTACAATTAGATCTATAATAGAATTGAGAATATAATGAAATAATTTAGGTATAAAAAACAATTAAAGTAAAAATATGTTAACTGAATAGAATATGTAAGTTCAACAATGTCCCAGTCTCATCATTCTTTCATTTCATATTATAGCCCAGGGTCATTTCGAAACGCGTCCCGCACGGGAGTAGTCGCTTTTTGTGCATTCATTTCATGTTTTATTCATGGCAAAAGTGCATTCGAACGTCTTTGATCGACTTTATTTCTTTTTTATCGCTTATTTTCCTCGTTTTTTTTCTGTTTAAATGAAGTAGACGACGATTGGCTGCAGCAGGTTGAATTCCGCCTTCATTGATCAATTGCACTTTACATTGTGTTGCAATACTCTTTTTCGTTAGATCTTCTTCTTCCTCAGTGAAGGGAGAACCGTTATATTTCATCATTTTGTCAAGTTTTGCTCAGGTTTTCAGCAAGCCATGAACATTGAAAAGAAGTACAAGTCACCTCTCGTCCCGGTTATAAGATTCCTAGCTTACAAGCGAGCAGCGATCGATAGTATTAGAGCTATTTCATAAAGCAAAACAGGAATGAAGAGAAGATTAGAGAGTGTAATTATGCTGGAAAAAAGTAAACATTTTTGATGTCCTAGGCTTTTAATCAGTGAGACATCCACTTTCCACTCGCACATTCCCTACTTCGAACCTCTCATTTTTCATAGAATAAGAGTCAAATTTGATATTGGCTGTTTATTTCATTTTTTTATTATTTTTGCTTCTTCCCCTATGTTCTTATTCTCTACTCTTCCACTGCCGATGTTCTTTTTATTCATTAGCATTTGCGCAAACTGACTTTATTAACATAAACACGTACTCTAATGCAAAGTGTGACTAAATGGAAGAAGAGATGTATGAACTCTACACTTTCCCACGCAAACACTCGGGCAAAGGGTAGCGGCGAAACTCATTTTGCCCATCTTTCGGTCGCTATTACACGAGAAAATTGAGAAGTGATGTGTGTAGTGAAAAGGAGAACTCCGTGTAAAACTACACAGATCGCAATGACGCAAGGAGTTGAGAAATTATTCCAGTTTTACCCTTCTTTAAATTCAACTGAATTTGAAAATTATGTATTCAGGCCCGTTTTCATTTTCTTGCGACTCTCCCAGGTTGATTGGCGGTGACAGGTCAATTGACTTGAGGGGATATCTCGCCTACGAGCTCTTCACTTCTTCCTTGCGCTCTCGCCAATATCTTCTTCCCTCCTTTGCCTCATTCATTTCGTTGACCTGTCTCACTTTCCTTCTTTCGCTGAAATAGTTACAGTTAAAAATAAAGAACCACAAGGAGGACAAGAGAAGTATGCGGTCTCTCTTTCTCTCGTCACTCTCTTCTTCCTTTGCATATATGACTCGAAACTTACATATTTCCCTTTCCCTTCCGGAAACACGCAAAGAATGAAGGAGATGAGCTAAGCAATAAAATCCCGAGCTATCTGTAAAACAGACATAGGAAGTAACAAAAATGTATGTATACATCGGCAACGACAAAGAGCGATAAAAATCACAGATTTTTTTTGGCCGGGCCACTTGTAAGTACTTCTATGTAAATGATCGCAGTACTTTGAAATGAAGTCAAAATGTAATGATTGAAACCAGCTGAGTGTATTATGTGTGTGAAGGTAGGAGAATGCAGAGATGCAATCGGTGATAATAATCATTGATAAACAGTGAATCTCCTAGTTTCTAGCGTGATGCAATAGCGAGGAGGAAGGGAGCAGATTCCTCTTACGAAGAGAAGAACGGGAGCGAGTCTTATCAGCCTGTCGTTGTCTGGGTTCAGAAGAGCCATTTCAGTTGAACTCGAGTGCACCATGAGCGTATCTCTAATAGAGAGTTCGCGTTGATATCGTTGTTCGTTCCTTATCTTTCTCTGCCTCTCTCATTGCTCTTCTCACTGGCTACATTGAGCCAAAAGTATTTAAGGGCTGATTGACAACTCGAGTGTATTCGCTCAAAAATTCAAAGAGTGAAACGACAAGTCAGCCATTCCGTGAGCTCTTGATTTTATGAAGAACAATGGGGCACATTATCTATTTTATTTTCGATTCTTCTTTTTGCATGCTTTAAATATGAAAAATCTTTCAATCTGTCTTCTCTACCTCTCTCTTTCCCTATCTTCCAGGTTAGCGATGCGAAGATCGCTCTCATTCCCACTCGTGTTCCTGCTATTGCTCTCCTTGCCGCTTCTCTCTGCCAGCCTGAAGTTCCTAGTGTTCAATCTCATCTGGGCCCACAGCCACTCCAACTTCATTGGCAGAGTCGCCGACGTGCTCGTTGAAGCAGGCCATGAAGTGGTACGGCCATTGATACATTAATATTTTTCAATTAATTTAGTGCTTTTGAAGAAAATTATAACACCATTTTGAGTACTTTGGCGCAGTTGATTGCCTAGACATCAAGGACTTCCACAAAAATCGGTAACTTTTTACAAACTCTTGTATAAACTTGTAATTACAAATCAGGTGGTGCTCAGTCCGATTCTGCACGGCGGCATCTCGAACACGACCAGTAAACTGGCGCGAACCATTCACGTGCCGCCCAGCGAGTTCAGCAGCAACTTCCAGAAGATACAAGAAGCCATGTACACGAGCATGCTCTGGAATGCGCCGCAAGGCGTCCCTGACATCTTCATCGAGGTTTTCGCTTTTCTTCTGCATTGTAGATCATTTTCTGATTAGAACATTATCATCGAGGTAGCTTTTCATCTACACTGTAGATCAAGTCCTTGTTATTTTTATTTTTATACAAATAAAATCATCAAAATATTTCAGCCCCAGCGAAACGCAACATTCTATATTGCTGACGCTTGCCGAGGTTTATATATTTCTTCTATTCCTTTGAGATTCAGATAATTGACGCATTTATTGTTGTATATGAAATCATTTAAAAGATCCCAGAGAAGTGCCTTAATGCGAGAGAGGAAATTGCTAGTTGTTATTCATGGTAAATATGTGGCCTTTATTCTTTAAGAATAACATGTCGATCATGAGTGAAAAAAACGTATTGAACGGTTTCTTCCACTTGAGCAACTCTTCTGTCGCCTGGTCTGCTGGAGAGCCTACGCGCGGAGAAATTTGACGGAGCCTTCGGAGAGTACTATGACGCATGCGGCTTCGGTCAGCACGATTAAGAATTATATCGCTCACTTTAAACTCCCGCTCTTTCATTGACAGATTCGTGAATTTTACGCGTACCGTGAAATATTTGTATACAACGAGAGTTTTGTAAAAAAAAAAAAAGAATTTTACAGTATCCTATTTCCTTCTGCACCTCAAGGCATCTTCCATCTCCTCGGCATAAACAAGTTCGCCGTCGTGCAGAGTACAGCGTCCATGGACTACTCCGAAGTCACCGGCGTCCCGACCTTCCCGAGCTTTCAACCAGGCGAGTTGTTTCTCTCTCTAAAATCTCTCTTTTTTAAAGCCGCTCTTATCCATCTGTTTTGATACATTCCTACCTCCAGGCCTGCTCTCCCTCTACGGCGATGAGATGTCCTTCTGGGAGCGTCTCCACAACGCGCGAATCATGCATGGCTGGGATCTCACTCTTCGAATCGTCGACGAAGGTGTCCAGCGAGTCTTCGATGAGTTGCACAGCGACTTTCCATCTCTTCGGGTTAGTGTCTTTTATTTCAGTTATTTACTTTTTTTGTTGTTTTGTTTATATGTTATTTATTACTAGTAATAGATAAGTAAACAAAGCAGCTTCAGGCGATCGTCCGCAACGCGAGTTATTTCTTCCTGAACACGGAGCCACTCATCGATTTCCCTCGGCTGGTCAGCCGAAAGATGGTTGACATTGGCGGGATCGCACTGCCGACGGAGTGGCATCCGCTCAAGGAGGTTACAAATTATATAATTAGTTTTTAAAGTAAAAAATAAGAATATTAAATGTTTCATTAAAAATATAATAATAATAATTAGGCGAGTACAAGAGAATGAATGGTTAGAGGCGAGCTCATCGTCATGGCAACTTGGAATTTCAGCCCTTTGCATCGGAACTGGCCCTTCGACCGCGTATAGTGTTTATTTCCTTCGGCACGATCATGGTCTCTCATCTTATGCCGGAACGCTTCAAGGTTACTATGGACATTTCGACTTGTTGTGCAATTCATTTTTCTTTCTTTTAAAGAATGACAATCACCGAAGATTAATTAATGAAAGTTCGAATTGAGGCGTTCACCTTTGGAGACACTTTCACTAGCAGGTCGTACAAGCCCGCTGCGCGAAAATAGCATTCACTTTTGAGAGTGCGAAGAAATCTTACATAATTTTTCGGTGATCGGCCTAATTTAACAAACTAATATTTACTCAACCCGTTAGAATTTCTTTACACTTTGTAGCAAAGCATCCGCTCGCTGGCCCTGGCCCTCCCGAATGTGACTTTCCTGTGGAAGTATGAGAAGCCTGAGCACAACGTCGCCGTCGGCATTCCAAACCTCATCACGCACACTTGGCTGCCGCAGACCGATCTGCTGCGTTAGTTCTCAGAATCTCTCTTTCTTTCCTCCTCTTTCTGCCCCTCTCTCCCCTTTCTCTCTCCCCCTCCCCCTCGCTTTCTCTCTCTCTCTATCTTCTCTCTCCCTCTCTCTCTCTCTCTCTATTTCGCTCCAGGTGATCCTCGTCTTTCTGCCTTTATCTCTCACGGTGGTGCTGGTTCTTGCTACGAAAGCATCCTGGCCGGCGTGCCTTCTCTGGTCATTTCTGTGATGGGCGACCAGATGAGAAATGCTGAGATGATGAAGAGAATCGGAGTGAGCAGAATACTTCAAAGAGATGAGTTGGCCGAGCCGGAGATGATCATTCGGGCCTTGACAGACGTTCTCGAGAACGACAAGTTCGTGCCATTTCACCCTTTTTGTTCACAGATGTTTATTATGTATTATGATTTTTGCCAGATACCGGCAGAGAACTAATGCATTTTGTAACTTTCCTAATATGTAACGTGGCGATTTTTTTCCAGATTTCGTGAGAGGGCCCGTGTCGTAGCCAAAATGGTGGAATCGCAACCTCAGTCGGTGCGCGAGAGACTGGTCTCCCACATGGAGTTCATGGCCCGTTTCGGCCCTCTCGATCAGCTCAGCCATGCTGGACGCGACATGAGCGTTATTACCTTCTACAACCTCGATATTTTCGCTGTCTTGATAGGTGGAGTGATAGCTTCCATTGTAGTTGTTTTTATCGTGCTGCGCAAAATGTATCTGCTGTTTTGCGGCATTGCAAGGTTGAAACATAAGAAGGAGTAAACTCGTTCTTCATCGGAAACTCGCTACTAACCAATCGATCGCGTTCTATAGTTTCTTCTTTCTAATTTAATGAGCAAATACAGGGTTCTTAGTTAAGTATATTATCATAGTATTTCTCTTCGAACCAAGAGGATGATCTCTGGTTAGCGCGACCACTGTTCTAGCGATGCAATTGTGTAAATAAACAGGAAACTCATGACGGATGCTAAATTAAAATAACAAAAACAATGGAAGGAACCAGCATAGGGAGAGGGTATATATGGAAATTGTTTGTGTCAAATCATTTCAGGCAAATATACAACGGCAACGTCAAAGAATAATGAAAAGACTTGACAATTTTTTTTAAGTCAAAACGCAATGATAGAAACCAGCGGAGTGCACTTGATTGTTTTGTTGGTGAGAAGAAACAAAAATGCACAGATGATGATCATCAGCTAGCCTCATAGTTTCTAGCGTGACGCATTCCTCTCGCGAAGAGAAGAACGGGAGAGCGATTTCTTTTATCAGTCTGTCGTTGTCTGGGTTCAGTCGGGTTGAACTCGAGTGAACTCTAATCAGCACGGCACCAGAGAATCAAGTTGGTTCCTTTTCCTTCTCTGCTTCTCTCATTATACAATGCACTCTTCTAATTGTCTGCATCGTGCCGAACGTATTTAAGGAGCTGTCTGCCAACTCGGATGTCTTTGCTCAAATACTCAAAGCCTGAAACGACTCGTCGATCAATCCGTGATCATTTGATTTAACGAAGAGCAGAGGGGTCGTCACATTATCTCCCCTCCTCTATTACATGAATTGCATATACAATATCTTTAAAACTGTCTTCCAAATTCCCTCCCACCCTGACTCATTCCCTCGTATCTCTCTCACTCTCTCTCACTCTCTCACTCTCTCTCTCCCTCTATCTATTTTCCAGGTTTGCGATGAGAAGATCGCTCTCATTCCCACTCGTGTTCCTGGTGTTGCTCTCCTTGCCGCTTCTCTCTGTCAGCGTCAAGTTCCTAGTGTTCAATCTCATCTGGGCTCACAGCCACTCCAACTTCATTGGTAGAGTCGCCGACGTGCTCGGTGAAGCAGGCCATGAAGTGGTACGGCCATTGATACATATATATTCAATAAATTTAGTGTCTTAGAAGAAAAGTATAATATCATTTTCTAGTACTTTGGCATTTTGATTGCTCAGACTTTAAGGACTTCCACAAAACATCCGTAACGTTTTAGAAACTGCTGTATAAACTTGTAATTACAAATCAGGTGGTGCTCAGTCCGATTCTGCACGGCGGCATCTCGAACACGACCAGTAAACTGGCGCGAACCATTCACGTGCCGCCCAGCGAGTTCAGTAGCAACTTCCAGAAGATACAAGAAACCGGGCACACGAGCATGCTCTGGAATGTCCCTCAGGGTGACCCTTTCATCTTCATCGAGGTCGCTTTTCATCTACACTGTAGATCATTTTCTCGTTATTCCATTTCGTAATATAGTTACATACAATACCAATGTATTTCAGCCTCTGAGAAACGCATCATTTTACATGGCTGACGCTTGTCGTGGTTAAATTTAATTTTTTCCTTTCTAAATCCGGATGATTTTTTGGATAATTCGAGATCGGAATTGGCACGATGTATACAATTCAGGGAAAAAGTGGCCAAATTATATATGAAGAGTTTTAATGTCGATAATTGAATGACAACGAGACCAAAGGTTTCTTCCACTTGAGCAACACTTCTGTTGCCGGGCCTGCTGAAGAGTCTACGCGCGGAGCAATTTGACGGCGCCTTCGGAGAGTACTTCGACGCTTGCGGCTTCGGTCAGGCACTCACCACTCATTCACGATTACGAATTTAATATCACAGGAAAACATGCACAACGAGAGTATTGTTAAAAAGGAACATGAACTTACCAGTATCCCATTTCCATCTGTTCCTCAAGGCATCTTCCATCTCCTCGGCATAAACAAGTTCGCCGTTGTGCAGAGTACAGCGTCCATGGACAAATCCGAAGTTACCGGAGTCCCCACCTTCCCGAGCTTTCAACCTGGCGAGTTTTCTCTCTTTCACTATTTTACAATTCTTTCTTATTTCCCTCTCGTCACTCCTTTTCTCTCTAATTCTCTCATCCCCCTCTCTTTAACGCTAACTCTCTCATCCATATTTCTTTTCTCTAACTCTCCCGTCCATCTCTCTCTCTCTCTCTTCCCGCTGTTGTGTCTCTCCAGTTACATAAAAGAAGCTCTGCGTGTGCATTGAGTCGAGTCGGGAGTGGTTAGAGGTTTATTATCAGAGAAAAGAAGAGAGAACTCTTGGGAAGGAAAACAAGGACCGCAGTATAGCGAGCTCGCAGGTTATTTGGGTTCGCGCCCGGGGACGAATACAAGTAGAGAAATGACTAGTAGTACTGAGAATTCTCAAATGAAAACAAAAGTTTTTAAAGAAATACTTGTGCATTCTCTACGTTTACTTGATCCATTATTCGGAAGACAAATAGAGGGCATTTATATTCGCGCGGAGAGCGCGAAGAAAGGATCCCTTCTGATCCCGGAAAGCAGAGGAAACAACGGTGATTGCTGGATTTCTCTTGAACAATCTCTAACTCTCTCATCCATCTCTCTTGATACATTCCTCCCTCCAGGCCTGCTCTCCCTCTACGGCGACGAAATGTCCATCTGGGAGCGTCTCCACAACGCGCGAATCATGCATGGCTGGGATCTCACTCTTCGAATCATCGACGAAGGTGTCCAGCGAGTCTTTGATGAGTTGCACAGCGATTTTCCGCCTCTTCGTGTTACCGTCTTTTATTTCAGTTATTATACATTGTTTTAGCATAAATGTTTCATGCCGCTTAAATCTATTCGTATAGTTAAGAGGAAAATAAACAGAGCTGCCTCAGGCGATCGTCCGCAACGCGAGTTACTTCTTCCTGAACACGGAGCCACTCATCGACTTCCCTCGGCTGGTCAGACAAAAGATGGTGGACATAGGCGGGATCGCACTGCCGACGGAGTGGCATCCGCTCATGGAGGTTACAAATTACAGGCTTAGTTTTTAAAATGAAATATATATTTAAATATAATAATAATAATTAATTGCTCATCATACCAACTTATAATTGCAGCCGTTTGCGTCGGAATTGAGCCTTCGACCGCACACTGTGTTCATTTCCTTCGGCACTGTCATGGTCTCGCATCTTATGCCCGAACGCTTCAAGGTTGCTGTACTTTTGTTTGTTGTGCTATTCTGTTATCTTTTTCTTTGAAATAAGAACGATCACAAAAAAATAATGAATCAAGGTTCGAATTGCCACGTTCTCCCATGAAGTAGGCACTCTTATTCTCGTGTGCTATTTCGCAAGTCATACAAACCGCTGTATGAATGTAGCATAGGCGTGTGAGAGTGCGTAGGAATCTTACATAATTTTTCGGTGATCGCCCTAATTTAACAAACTAATATTTACTCAAATCGTTAGAATTTCTTGACACTTTCTAGCAAAGTATCCGCTCGCTGGCCCTGGCCCTTCCGAATGTGACTTTCCTGTGGAAGTATGAGAAGCCTGAGCACAACGTCGCGGCCGGCATTCCAAATCTCATCACGCACACTTGGCTGCCGCAGACCGATTTGCTGCGTCAGTTCTCGCGATCTCTCTTTTTCTTTCCTTCTCAGTCAGGCCTCCTTTCCTAATTCTTATCTGTCTCCTTCTCTCTCTCTCTCTCTCCCTCTCTCTGACTCTCTTCAGGCGACCCTCGTCTCTCTGCCTTTGTGACCCATGGAGGAGCTGGTTCCTCGTACGAAGCAGTCCTGGCTGGTGTTCCAACTCTGGTAATCCCAGTCATGGGCGACCAGATGAGAAATGTCGAAATGATCAAGCGAATTGGAGTCGGGAGAATTCTCAAACGGGACGATTTGGCTGATCCGGAGAAGATCATTCTTGCCTTGACAGACGTGCTTGAGAACGACAAGTCCGTATCATTTCACCTTTTTTGTTGTTGGCTGCTGACAGATTTTGTTATTCATTATGAATGTTAAAATCTCCTATATTTGCCAGATACCGGCAGAGAACGAACGCTGTAGCCGACATGGTGAACGCGCAGCCTCAGTCGGTGCGCGAGAGACTGGTCTCCCACATGGAGTTCATGGCCCGTTTCGGCCCTCTCGACCAGCTCAGCCATGCTGGACGCGACATGAGCGTTATTACCTTCTACAACCTCGATATTTTCGCTGCCTTGATTGGCGGAGTGATCTCTTCCATTGTAGTTGTTTTTATCATGCTGCGCAAATTGTATGTGCTGTTGATTTGCAGCATTGCAAGGTTGAAACATAAGAAGGAGTAAACTCATTCTTGATCGGAAACTCGCTACTAACTAATCGATCGCGTAAATATTTCTTCTTCTAATTTAATGAGGACATACAGGGTTCTTAGTTAAATATATTATCATAGTATGTATGCCGCTTCTCTTCGAACCAAGAGGATGATGATCTCTTGTTAGCGCGAGTCAATCCGCTCATTAGGAATGACCACGTGTATTTCATATGCCATTCATAAACATTTTCATTTGCTATTTCTTATTTCATTCAGACTTCACCACTGTTCTAGTAATGAAACAGTGTAAATAAACACGAAATTAATGACATATGCAAACTTAAAAAAAGAAGAAAACCAGACAGGGAGAGGGAGGGCGGTAAAGAAAAATGAGAGAGAGAGAGAGAGCGCGCAAGAGGGAGAAGATGAGAAGAGGGTGACTGTGAGAAATTGAAAGGGACGAAAGATCTCAAATCTCAAGGTATCTCAAGATGAATATAGAATGCTAGAGAAGCACTCTCGCAACTTTCATCACTAAGTCGGTTGCAAACATTGACTACCAAACTGTGCATGAGAAACTTAAACCTGTTCAATTCTTGGAATTTTGCTTTCGCTGCTTTCTCCATCTACCTTAATAGTTTTGTTTTACAATCAAAGATGTCTGATGCTTCTTGTCGTATTTTAATTATTTTATGAATTTAATATGCTAAATATCGTGAGTTGGTTTATCACAATTTAATTGCAAGTTTAAAAGCTACATTTGTACATATGTATCTTTCAGCATGACGAAAATGCTGATTGTGCTCTCTTTCTTGGTCACAGCCTTTCAAATGCCCGTTACCTCCCTCAAGTTCCTCGCCTGGAATCCAATCATGTCTCATAGCCATGCCAACTTCCAAGGAAAGGTTTCCGACGCGCTTGTCGAGGCTGGCCACGAAGTTGTCGGTTTTTTTTTCTTTTTCCTAGAAACTTCTACTGATTTGCTTTCTCAAAATACATAGCAATTGTTCGGCTAGAAATTTTATCGCAGAATTGTTTTTCGTGTATGTATGTACATACATACATATTAAAGTACCTTCGCCACTGAGCATACGGAGAAAAAACATAAATAAGTTACCTGAATTCACAGGTCATGCTGAGCCCGGAGCTGAACGTCGGCCTCGAGAAGGTCACGAGTAAGCTGGCGCATACTATTCATGTCCCACCGAACGACTTCACCAAGGAGTTCACTGAGATCCAGAAGGCAACTCTCGGCGAGAGTCTCTGGTCCAGCGACCAAATCGCTCCCTATGCCTTTGTTGAGGTTTTTCATGAATGCCTAGAAACAGTTACATTTTCTCATTGAAAAGTAGTAAATAGTTACTTATTTCAGCCTTTCAAACAGTGGGCGCCTTACTTGGTAGAGCAGTGTCGACGTCAGTTAAATTCACTCTAACTAAGCATTCTTAAAGTTATACTGCTCGGAAAATCATGCTGACAAGTTTCCTTCAAAAAAGAAAGCAACACGCGCATATGTAAATTAGTTTCTCTCGCATTTTTGCTTTCAACCATAAGCAAACTAAATAGATTAAAGAATGATATAAATAACTCAGTGACGCTCACGATGCCAGGGCTGCTGGAGAGACTCCGAGATGAGAAGTTTGACGGCGCCTTTGGCGAAGCATTCGATCCTTGTGGATTCGGTTAGAGCTTTGCCTCTTTTCAATTAAGCTTTGATGTTCAATATTAAAAAAAAAATTCGAAAAAATATGCTTTGATTCCTTCAAAATTTCAGGCATTTTCCATCTTCTCGGCATAAAGAAGTTTGCGCTGACTCATAGTATGGCATCCATGGATGACTCCCTAATAACTGGAGTGCCGCCCTTCCCAAGCTTCCAGCCCGGTAGGCCGGCATACATATAGTAGCTGCACTTGAGGCTTGGCCATCTGCCTCAAGATCATCTCTCCCCTTTAATCCCTTTTATTTATACCTCAAAGAAATTGATTTAAGCTCTGATGTCAATTTACGGTGATGAGATGTCATTTTCTGAGCGTTTCAATAACCTCCTATTTATGCATGGCTGGCAGGCTGCGCAAGACGTTTTTAACGACGCAGTTCAGGTTCTCTTTGATGAGATCCGTCTTGACTTCCCTAATATCAAGGTTAGATGTTCATGATCATTTCAGATAACGCAGTTCAGATATATAATCAATTTGAATCGAGGATATCATGAAGAACTCGAGTTACTTCTTCCTGAACACGGAGCCTCTGATCGACTTCCCTCGTATCGTAAGCAGAAAGATGATCGATATCGGAGGAATTGCACTGCCGACGAAGTGGCAACCGATTCAGGAGGTTAGACAAGAGAAAGTGATGTTTAATTTTTTTTTTAAAGAAAGTGAGTTGAAAAGCCTGTTAATTAAGAAAACGAGCAAAGTGTCGAAATCATGTAGAAAACGTTTGTAGCCATTACAATCGGAGCTTTCTCTACGGCCACGCACAGTCGTCATCTCATTCGGGACACTTATGCTCTCGCATCTCATGCCGGATAACTTTAAAGTTGGTTGATCTATTAAAATAATAAAGAAATACTTTTTTTTACCGCAACTTTTAAAGAATTGTTTTCTAGCAAAGTATCCGATGGTTGGCCCTGGCCCTTCCGAATGTGACTTTCCTGTGGAAGTATGAGAAGCCTGAGCACAACGTCGCCTCCGGCATTCCAAATCTCGTCACGCACACTTGGCTGCCGCAGACCGATCTGCTGCGTCAGTTCTCTCCATCTCTCTTTCTCTCTCCCTCGCTGTCTTCCTCATTCTTATCTGTTTCTCTCTCTTTCTCTATCTCTCTCTCTCGATTAACTCTCTCACTCTCTTTGAAGGTGATCATCGCCTCTCTGCATTCATTTCTCATGGCGGTGCTGGTTCTAGCTATGAAAGCATCTTAGCCGGCGTTCCCTCTTTGGTGATTCCCGTTATGGGCGACCAGATGAGAAATGCTGAGATGATGAAGAGAATCGGGGTTGGAAGAATCCTCAAGAGAGACGACTTGGCTCACCCGGAAAGGATTGTCGAAGCCCTCTGGGACGTTCTCGTAAACGACAAGTTTGTTCTGTTTCATCATGCGTTTCCATCTTTATTCATGAAAAAATAAAATTTAATTATCATTTCAGATACCGCGCGAGGGCGCGTACCGTGGCCGAAATGGTTTCATCGCAGCCTCAGTCGGTGCGCGAGAGACTGGTCTCCCACATGGAGTTCATGGCCCGTTTCGGCCCGCTCGACCAGCTCAGCCATGCTGGACGCGACATGAGCGCAGTCAAGTTCTACAACCTCGACATTTTCGCAGTCTTGATCGGAGGAGTTGTTATGGCTGCAATCGTTGCACTTTATATCATTCGCCGATTGCAATTGCTGCTATTTCCTGTCAACTTAAGAACGAGATCTAAGATCGACTGATTCTTTAATCCGACTCAATGTGGTTTTTTTTCTCGCTTGCGGGGGGGGTTAAGTTTATTCCTGTTATAAATTTCATTTTTGTGACCTTTGATCTCATATTTCTTAGCTAAACAAGTTATATATATATACATACATCTATATTCATAGATGCCATGTATGTATTGCACTTGCATATAAGTTCATATTATATCTAAGTATGTACATACATATGTACATATGTGTCTGCGAAAGTGGCCGTGATTCAGGCATTCGAAGCCTTAAACCAGACTAGAAGCAAGCCCAGAGAACCTAATGGTAAGACACGGAACAAAAGATTGAGACAGGAAAGCAAAGCTGTAATCTCCTCTCCTCTTATCACTGCGGTTCATGGGGATATAGTTTCTGGCGTGAAACATCTTATCTAGGAAAAAAGGGGCGAGGGGTTTGAACACTTGTTTAGCCGTAATCACTGTAGTCAGCGGCTGATCGGCGGAACCTTTCTTGGAGTGCCACACACACACTAGAGCACGAAATGGAACACACACACACAATGTAGTCGAAGCCTGTCATTCTTTTCTATTTACCTTCACAATCACCGAAAAAGTTGTAAAAATTCGTCTAAATCGATCCGTGAAATGGACTCTTTATCAGGGTGTTATGAGAAAGTACCATAGCCTAATCAGTCTCAGGTCAGACAAAGCCATAGTAAAGACGCTTCACGTGCCCCTGCCCTTGTGTTATCTTGTACACCGCAAGAGTATGCTCAGTAACTGGAGTTCTTTCGTCGTCTACCATCTCTCTTTTCGTCTTGGTCGCTTAGCTTTGCGCGTCTTTCTATGATCTCTCTCAACGCAACTCACATATTTAAGAGGCAGCCGAGGTTACAAACGAACGCTGGAAAGGATCAGACGTGTGAAGCGAAATAATTGTCACCTTTTTCCCTCGTCCCTGATTTCTTTATGTCACTGTTTCTTGAAGAGTTTCTGTCGTGTCATTTTGTTTGCTGTAACGTAAACCAATTTTTAAATAATGGTATTAATTTTAGAATGCCAAGAATGCCGCTTCTATTTGTATTAGCTGCTTCCTCATTTCTTCCGTCTTCCTCAGCTCTCAAGTTCCTCGCGTGGAATCCAATCTTTGCTCATAGCCATGCCAACTTCCAAGGAAAGGTTGCCGACGCTCTTGTAGAAGCTGGCCACGAAGTTGTCAGTATTTATTTTGTCTATTCAACATTTAAGAGATATGTGATTATACCTTGATATCAATATGTACATTTGTACATATGTACTTACTCTCATTGTACGTTCACACATACTATATGTATGCTGTATATCATCATGAAGGCATGCCAGTTTCAATTGATCAAATGAGCTGAAGATGTTCAGGTGATGCTCAGCCCGATTGTGCACAACGGCTTGAAGAATGTGACGACTAAGCTGGCACGCATCATTCACGTGCCGCCGAACGAGTTCACCGCCAGCTACAGCCGTGTTCAGGAGAACCAATTCAGCGAGTATCTATGGACAAGCGTGCAAAGCGATCCATACGTTTTCATCGAGGTGGTTTTTTCTCATTCTTCCTATATAACGCATGTACATTAATATATTAAACATTCTGATTTTTTTATTTTATAAAAAAAATGTAAAAAAAAAATACTACAGACGTTCTTATTCTATCGCAGTAATCATGTCTCACATTTTCAGCCGATAAAGAACATGACATGTTATCTCACCGAGCAGTGCCGCGGTAAGTCGCCTTGCAAATTGGTTTTTTTTAGTAAAAAAAGATATTTCCACGTTGTTAATGAATATGTCATCTTGTAATCATCGAATAAATTGAATCCTTTCAGGAAATAATCAAGAATGCGAGTTACTTCTTCCTGAACACTGAGCCCTTGATTGACTTCCCTCGTCTCGTAAGCAGAAAGATGATCGATATCGGCGGAATTGCACTGCCGACGAAGTGGCAACCGATTCAGGAGGTTGGATGACCTTTTTTTAAAGAGTAAGTATACAATAAAAGTATTTAAAGAAAGGCCAATATACTTTCATTAATTAAATATTGTACTAACGTATTTGAAAGTCAATGTGGCGGGAACATTTAGCCGCTTGCTTCCGAGTTGTCTCTGCGACCGCGCACAGTCCTCATCTCGTTCGGCTCTGTCATGTATTCTTATCTCATGCCAACAGCATTCAAGGTCAGTGAAAGAAAGTAATCTCTGCTAAACTATTCAAAGGATATTAAACACGCTTCCAGCAAAGCATCCGCTCGCTGGCCCTGGCCCTTCCGAATGTGACTTTCCTCTGGAAGTACGAGAAGCCTGAGCACAACGTCGCCGCCGGCATTCCAAATCTCATCACGCACACTTGGCTGCCGCAGACCGATCTGCTGCGTCAGTTCTCAGCATCACCTCTTTCTCCCTCTCTGTGCCCCTCTATCCCCTTTCTCTCTCTCACCCTCCCTCGTTCGCTCTCTCTCTCTCCTCATCTCTTCCCCTCTCTCTAAATCTCTTCAGGCGACCCTCGTCTCTCTGCCTTCGTTACCCATGGGGGTGCTGGCTCCTCGTACGAAGCAGTCCTGGCTGGTGTTCCCGCTCTGGTCGTCCCTGTCATGGGCGACCAGATGAGAAATGCCGAAATGATCAAGCGAATTGGTGTCGGAAAAATTCTTAAACGAGATGAGTTGATCCACTCGGAAAAGCTAATCGGCGCGGTTCGAGACCTGGTGGAGACGAACAAGTTCGTATACGTTTTATATCACTGCTTATAATATTTTCTTCCCTCGTTCGTTAAATTTTTCGAGCCTGTTTTATTTACTTTCCTAAACGTGGCGAATAAATTTTTTTTCTAGATACCGCGAGAGAGCGCGGACCGTGGCCGAAATGGTTTCATCGCAGCCTCAGTCGGTGCGCGAGAGACTGGTCTCCCACATGGAGTTCATGGCCCGTTTCGGCCCTCTCGACCAGCTCAGCCATGCTGGACGCGACATGAGCGCCGTCAAGTTCTACAATCTTGATATTTTCGCTGTCTTTGTAGGAGGAGTGCTTACTGCTGTAGGCATTATGATCTTTATCGTTCTCAGAGTATTCAGGCAATTCCCTTTAATTGTCATACGACTAAAGAATAAGAGCGAATAGATTCAACTCATTCAGCCTATACAATTTGCATTTCTTTTTCCGTTCTCCTCAACATTTCTTGATCTCACTTTCTTTAATCAAGTCTCATAGCAAATTACACAATAATAATTGTTCGGCCAATAAAATTGTCCTGTTTTTTCCGCATACTTCTATCCAAGCAAGCATTTCAACTTCATCGGTAAAACGTTCCACATTTCATATCAGTAGTACATTCCACATCAGTAGGAAGAAGATGAAACATTTGCTCTGTTTGCTTTTATTACTTATAAAGGCACTAAGAATTAGGATTCGAGAACGTGGACCAATTTATTAAATGGAGATCGTAAAATAAATAGTGCCTTACACTAGACACACATACATCAATGTGATTTGTATTCATTCTTTTCGGTTGTGCTTTCTTGCACAACCGAACGCCGTTTCTCCCCTCTCGTCGCTTTTTCTCGTTTTCGCTGCTCTCTCCTCTTTTCTTGTCTTCTCTCCTTCTCTCGTGAAAGAGTGCTGCCTAACACATGCTCTACCACGAAACAAATGTATGAGCGAGGCGAGCAGAGAGAATGTTGTCTGTGATCAAGAGAACATTTCGCCCGCTCTTACTCTCTCGACCTTTCTCTCGCCTCATCGCACATCGTTTTAACTTTTCTTCAAACAGTCAAAGTTCGCTCGCAAACAAAATGTATTTGTGATTTAGTCTGAGTAATGTGTTTGTGTTCCCTAGAGAATGCAGAAAGGTCAAACGAAACTACTGCTAGTACTTCCTGTAGTATCTTTGTTTACTTCTGCTGATGCCCTCAAATTCCTGGCATGGAATCCCATCCAGGCTCACAGCCACTCCAACTTTCAAGCAAAGATTTCTGACGCACTCGTCGAGGCCGGCCACGAAGTTGTCAGTATTTTTGTTTTATCACAGCCATCCTACTGGCGTTAGCACTCATTCTTTCTCCCATTATTTTGGCCATATAGGGAGTTTTTTTTAAGAAAACGAATAGCGCGTGCGATAGGCTTGCTTATAAAATTATATGCTCATTCAAAGGTGATGCTGAGTCCAATTCTAAACATTGCCCTCAATAACGTGTCGAGCAAGTTGGCTCGAATTATCCACGTCCCGCCGAACGACTTCACCAAGGAGTACAGCCAAATTGTAGAGGGAGAACTCAGCGAAGATCTCTGGACAACCGAAGAAGCAGATCCATATGTCTTCGTTGAGGTGACACTGATGACAGAAAAATCATATTTAAAAACCATTTGTAATGACACTCTTATTATAGTCACCTTCACGTAACTTAACAATTTCCTAAAATACGTAAATTTTAATTGTTCTCATTTTCAGCCGATGAGAAATCTAACGCCTTACTATGTCGAGCAATGTCGCCGTTAGTTCCTCATGTTTTTTTTTTGCTACATCAGTGCTTAAAGATATGCAATGCGATCTATGTAGATAAACGCATTTTGATTGAAAAATGGCATGGTAGAATGCACAAATATAATCTCTTCAGTGACGCTGACCTCGTCGGGTCTTCTCGACATTCTGCGAGCTGAGAACTTTGACGGCGGCTTTGGCGAATCTCTTGACCCGTGCGGATTTGGTCAGATATTAATTTTTGGCTTTCTTTTTTATTTTGCGCCTTATAAAAGGGAACTTATTCAAAATTCCATAAGTTTTACATAAGAAATATCTAAAGTTTTTTCAGGCATCTTCCATCTTCTTGGCATTAAGAAGTTTGCCGTGATGCAGAGTATGGCCTCCATTGACGAGTCTTCAATTACTGGCGTGCCAGCATTCCCAAGCTTTCAGCCAGGTATGTCGTCGGCTTAATGGTTCGGTTCTTGTTGTGAAGCTTTTTTTCAATCTCTTTCATATTATTTCTGCTGTTTCCAGCGCTATTCTCCATATACGGCGGTGAAATGTCTTTCAGGGAACGCCTCTACAACATCCGAGCGGTGCGACCGAGCTCACCTTTGGCACTCTCAATGAACCACTCCAAGAACTCTTCGAAGAGCTGTTCCCGGGCACGCCCAAGCTTCAGGCATGAATAGCTCACAAACTCTTCAAATAACGCAAATTGTTTTCAGGAGATTATGAAGAATGCGAGTTACTTCTTCCTGAACACTGAGCCTCTGATCGATTTTCCTCGTCTCGTAAGCAGAAAGATGATCGATATCGGCGGAATTGCACTGCCGACAAAGAGGGGACCGCTTAAGGAGGTTGCTGTTCAGCCTTTCTTATATTTTGTAGAAGCTTTTCATAATGTTCAACGATTTAGTTTTATGCCCTTCATTTGTATTGACTTATGGTCTTAGCCACTGTCATCTCAAATGTCTCTGCGGCCCCGCACAGTGCTCATCTCCTTCGGCACCTTCGTGCTTTCCCATCTAATGCCCGAGCAATTTAAGGTATGTATGTATGTACATACCTATATGTATGTATGTAGATAATATTTTTGTTAGTATACAAGTTTCAAAAGAACGAAAATCTTCTTCATAGTCCATTTTTGAAGCAAAGCATCCGCTCGCTGGCCCTGGCCCTTCCGAATGTGACTTTCCTGTGGAAGTATGAGAAGCCTGAGCACAACGTCGCCGCCGGCATTCCAAATCTCATCACGCACACTTGGCTGCCGCAGACCGATCTGCTGCGTCAGTTCTCTCCATCTCTCTTCCTCTCTTTCCCTCACTCTCCTCTATCTTTCTCCCTCTTCCTCTCCCTCTCTCTCCCTCTCTCTCCTCTATCTCTCTCTCTCTCGCTCTTTCTCTCTGTTTCAGGAGATCCTCGTCTCTCTGCCTTTATCAATCACGGCGGTGCTGGTTCTTCCTACGAAACAGTTCTTGCCGGCATTCCATCCCTAGTAATTCCTGTCATGGCCGACCAAATGAGAAACGGAGAGATGATCAGGCGAATTGGAACGGGAAAAGTGCTGAAGAGGGATGACTTGGCTGATTCTGCCAAGCTTATTCAGGCCGTCAGAGATGTTCTCGACAATGAAAAGAAGGCATTTTCCTTCAAAACGCAAGCATAAAAAACTATTTGGCTTTTAGATACCGCGAGAGAGCGCGGACCGTGGCCGAAATGGTGGAATCGCAGCCTCAGTCGGTGCGCGAGAGACTGGTCTCCCACATGGAGTTCATGGCCCGTTTCGGCCCTCTCGACCAGCTCAGCCATGCTGGACGCGACATGAGCGCAGTTAAATTCTACAATATCGATGTTTTCTCTGCGTTGATCGCTGGAGTGACTAGTAACTATTGTCACTGTTACCAAGGTGTTTAGGTTCTTCTTTCCAGTAGTCGTCAGGATAAGGCAAAAGAGAGACTAGACTATGTGCTTATTTATTTATATCCCGAGTACTTAATAGGTAATTTGCATTTCATTTCAAGGTTTTGAATACGTCTAATTAGATGTTGGTGAATAAAGTTGCTATAATTCCATCGAAACAACTTTGCTTATCGTTCCTTAATTTCAATTTCAATTAAAGGAAGTATCCGATGAAAGAAAAAAAACCGTATCTGACAAAAAACCAAGTTTCAAATAGTGTAAAATTCCCAACTAGAAGAGTTGTGATTTGGAGCCCGCTACAAAATTTCAGATTTGAAATGTACATATGTATGTATGTGTATCTAACCTCTCTTTTGTTTCTTTCACTGTCTCGCTTGTCTCTAACGTCTGTATCTCTCATCCCTTGGTGAAAATGGGGTGCTAATTGTAAGTGGGCAGGACGGGAAGACACTGCCTCTTCTTCCAACCCGTTGGCGCTCCTTGCATGGATTTGAACATACACCGGGCGCATCAACAGAGACGTTTTCTGCCGTATTCCAAAAAAAACAAGTGCAAATTTCTGGCTAAATACTGACTGTCATAAAGCCGGACCACTTCTAATCTTTTCTGTAAGACTTGATCATATGGGAATATACAAGAAGAATTTTTTCGTCAGATACTTCCTTTAATATGTAGCATAAAAAAGATATTATTGTGTCAAACACACTAACAACAGTTGTGTTAATTGCTCAATAAATTCTTTGTAGACTGTTCTTCTTAATCGAACTCTGCATGAAATAGTAATATGGAGTGATATCAATGCCGTTGCGCTTCTCATGGTGTTATCTTGCTCGGGTGGGGTTGTATCCAGTTGTGATCCTCTTGTTCTCTCGTCTCACTTCCTGCCTGATCTCTTGGCCATCTTTAACATCTCTTCCACTTTCGGCTCACAGATCGTCACGAAAATACACATGTGTCAATGGTGATTGAATTGTCAGACGAACGCTGTAAATGATTAGACAGCATCTTCTCACCAGGGCCGTTTTATAGTCTCCTGCCTCGCGTTTCTTTACAAGGCTCTCTCAATCGCAAGAGAGTTGCAGTAAGACCCTTTTAGTTTTCTCGACAAAATGATGTACCTGTATGTTCATCCATGTAAACTAGATTATCAAATTGTAGTGTAATAATGAACTGTGCTGTTGATATTCAATAGATAATCCAAGCAGAATGACAAAGCCGCAACTATTACTCTCAATCCTCATGGCGTCTCTTCTGCCACCCGCCACTGCTCTCAAGTTTCTCGCGTGGAATCCAATCCTAGCGCACAGCCACGCCAACTTCCAGGGCAAGATTTCCGACGCACTCGTCGAGGCTGGCCACGAAGTTGTCAGTTCCATTTCTAATCGTAAACTCATTGAATGAGCCTTAAAAGAGAAATGAACCCTTCTCAGGTAATGCTCAGTCCAGTCTTGAACATCGACATCAAGAACGTCACCAGCAAATTGGCACGAATCATTCACGTCCCACCGAACAACTTCACCAAGGAGTACAGCCGAATCTTCGAGGCGACACTTAGCGAAGATTTCTGGACGAGCGAACAAGCAGACCCTTATTCCTTCATTGAGGTCACACATCACTATCTGGACAATAAATATTGCTGCCTTCTTCTATTCTACAAAATCGATTTTGATTTAAGCTACTCATTCAAGCGTTCTAAATATACACAAATTTCAGCCGATGAGACAAATAACTCCGTATTATGTCGAGCAATGTCGCTGTTAGTTTTAATTAATAGAAGGCATCAACTTTATATTTGCATAAACTTTATATTTCAGTGACACTAACCTCGCCGGGTCTTCTAGAAAGCCTACGGGAGGAAAAGTTTGACGGCGCCTTCGGGGAAGAGATGGATCCTTGCGGATTTGGTCAGGCTACGCTTACTTATTTTCTTTAAAGAAGCAAACTGATTGCAAGTCTTTTTTCAGTAAAATGTCAGTTGAAAAATTCGATATTTACAACATACTATGTAGGCCAGCCATGCTGACTACTATGGCGAAAGCGTTGTTTTGATTCACGGGAAATGAAAAGGAAGTTCAAAAAGGTCTCCCAATTGATATATCATGAAATAGTTAAGCTCAAAATGGAATCTTCATAAACATTTGGCCAGTTTTCTGAAGATGAATAGCATGACAGGTATCTTCCATCTCCTCGGTATCAAGAAATTTGCGCTGACCGCGAGCGTCGCTTCGCTGGACGACTCAGCAGTGACGGGCGTACCGCTCTTCCCAAGCTTCCAACCAGGTTAGAAGCTCGAGAGAGCTCCTCCTCAGAAAGTCGCGCACTTGCTGCGGTAGCTGTTTTCTTCGTAATTACGGGATTTAGGGATACTAGATGCTTCTTTCGAAAAAATTTCTAGGCGTAATGTCCATGTACGGCGATAAGATGTCGTTCTGGGAGCGACTCTACAACCTTCGCACGATACATGGTGTGCAACTCGCATGGGAAGCGGTGTTTGACGGAGTTCACGAACTCTTCGATCACTTCTCTCCGGGCACACCAAAAATTCAGGCTAGATTATCATCCACTGCAGATAATTTAAATCTTTCAAATCTAATTGAAATCAACCAATGCTTATTCTAAATCGACCGCATTCAGGATATCCTCAAGAATGCGAGTTACTTCTTCCTGAACACTGAGCCCTTGATTGACTTCCCTCGTATCGTAAGCAGAAAGATGATCGATATCGGCGGAATTGCACTGCCAACGAAGTGGCAACCGATTCAGGAGGTTAGCGATATGCGTAAATACATATATTATAGAAATATTAATATAAATGTTTGTATATTAACGATTCTTACTTTGACATTCTACATTATCAGCCTTTATCGTCCGAGTTGTCGGTTCGGCCTCGTTCTGTTCTCATCTCCTTCGGTTCCGTCATGCTCTCTCATCTGATGCCCGAACAATTTAAGGTAGCAAATATTTTATAGTTTCGAATAATCATAATAAAAATCGGTTCCAAATTTGCAGCAAAGTATCCGCTCGCTGGCCCTGGCCCTTCCGAATGTGACTTTCCTGTGGAAGTATGAGAAGCCTGAGCATAACGTCGCCGCTGGCATTCCAAATCTCATCACGCACACTTGGCTGCCGCAGACCGATCTGCTGCGTCAGTTCTCAGCATCTCTCTTTCTCTCTCTCCCTCTTCCTCTATCTCCTCTTTCTTTCTCTCTCTTTCTCCCTCTCTCTTCTCTCTCTCTCTCTCTCTCTCTATCTGTTTCAGGAGATCCTCGTCTCTCTGCCTTTATCACCCACGGCGGTGCTGGTTCTTCCTACGAAACAGTTCTTGCCGGCATTCCATCCCTAGTAATTCCTGTCATGGCCGACCAAATGAGAAACGGAGAGATGATCAGGCGAATTGGAACGGGAAAAGTGCTGAAGAGGGATGACTTGGCTGATTCTGCCAAGCTTATTCAGGCCGTCAGAGATGTTCTCGACAATGAAAAGTAAGCAATTTCTTCATTCAAAACGCATTAAAAACTATTTGCCATTTAGATACCGCGAGAGTGCGCGGACCGTGGCCGAAATGGTGAAATCGCAGCCTCAGTCAGTGCGCGAGAGACTGGTCTCCCACATGGAGTTCATGGCCCGTTTCGGCCCTCTCGACCAGCTCAGCCATGCTGGACGCGACATGAGCAAAGTCAAGTTCTACAATCTTGACATTTTCGCCGTCCTGATTGGAGGAGTGCTTACTGCTGTAGGAATTATTCTCTTTATCGTTCTCATAGTAATCAGGCAATTCCATTTAATTGTCATTAGGCAAAAGGATAAGAGTGAATAATTTCATATCGTAAGGAAAGATATATTTTATTTAATGTTGCATGAATGTTTGTAAGTATTTTTTTGCAATAGTACATTATCAACTTGCCATGGTCTTCTATGTACATTTTCATTAACATACACACAAGAAAAGAAAGCGTTGAAAACTACGCTTTTGGCTACGGTTTGAATCGTCATAGAAAATCCTAACGGTTAGGACCGTAGGAATCGGGTCATTTCAAAGCGTTGGTTTGAAAGCGTTGGGTAAGAAAGCGTTAGAAGCCCTCGGTGAGGGCAAAGCGTTGAGACTAACGCTTTCGTCTCATCATCGCACCTGCACCGTCCACCGCCTAATTCTCGCTCATTTATCACTCTCTCTCTCTCTATCTCTCTCTCTCCCTCTCTCTCTCTCTCTCTCTTCTATCGTCTCTGCCTCCACCATCCTCCGGATCAGGTTTTGCTAATTATCTCACTTTTGCGAACAGCATATTTAACTGTTTTCGGCCCTTCTGTGACCAAAACAACAGTTAAATAGAATAAAACTAAAATAAAGTTCGCAAAAGTCGATTAATTAGCTAACCTGTTATCCGTTGCGATGTAGGGAGTCGTTGTCGTCGCTTGAACCTAGAGGTAGACAGAGAGAGAGAGAGAAAGACATTTTGCTCCTGACCGAACCCGAACCACCACCCCCCGCGCGCAATTTTCCCACGTTAACCACCAGGCCACCAACCCACCCAAGAACCTTCCGGCATTGGATAACCTAGTGATAGGGCCCCCCCAGGTCATTTGTGCACAGATGTTCTTCTCTCTCTCTCTCATCTTTCTTTCTCTCTCTCATCTCTCTTTCGTTCTCTCGCCTCTCTTTCTCTCTCATCTCTTTTCTTCTCCCTCTGTCCATGTCTATTAATGATACTAAATGTTTTTTCGAATAATTAACACTACAAATGTAAAACAAAGTGGAAGATTTGTGTTTCGCCTTCATTCACAGCCTGTTAATTGTAAGTTGTTTGAGATGCGTGAGAACGGTAATTTGCATAGTAATAGTTGCTGAATGTGTGCTAATGAGCGAAATACTTTGCGATTATACATGCACTCATTGTCTTGCTCACTGCGGAGAGGGAGAGAGAGAGAGACAAAGAGAGAGAGAGAGAGAGAGACAGAGACAGGCACAGAGAACGACAGACAGAGAAAGAGAGAGAAGGAGAGAGAGAGAGAGAGAGAGAGAGAGAGAGAAAGAAGGCGAGAGAGAGAAGAAGGCGAGAGAAGGAAAGACAGATGGATACAGCATTTCAAGTGGGGTCGGATGCGATCGATCAGCATGCAGTGCCGAGAGACAGAGAGAGAGAGAGAGAGAGCGAGAGAGAGAGAGAGAGAGAGAGACAGAGGAAGAGAGAGAGAAAGAGAGAGAGAGACAGAGGAAGAGAGTGAGTAAACAGTGGTTATGTTAGGCGACGAAGAATATAACGAAAAAAAAAACATATGTCTTCGTCTTAGTTTCCATTATTATTTCTTTTCTTTTCTTCTCTTTTTACTTCTCATTTTACCACGTGTGTTACATCTAGTGTTCCATGTTACACCGTATAAATTGAAAAAAAAATTGAAGAAAGTGATTGTAGGGAATAAAATTTTCAAGCCCTTACGACTCAAGCTCGATATTACAGTTTATTTTTGTGTGAGTACAGGAAATAACAATCCTTCAAACAGAACAAGAATGCAACATTTACAAGCATAGGGAGACTTATTCACAGATTTAAAACCCGGTACACATCTAACAACGGCATTTTTTTCTGAAATAGAATAAATATAGGTCAAAAAGAACAAGGAATTTTTTACAGAAATTAGTCAAACAACGACTAGTAGACAGAAAAACTGAGCGAGGATTAATTCGTACGAGGTAAAAGTTCAACCCTTCCACGATGAGTGAATTCTAAAGCAAAGCACATAGAATATAAGATAGTCAACAAAGTTAAAATTAGCAAAATAGAAATAAGTGAGAAGGCCACGATTTCTATCCTTCACTGTACAATTTCGCTGTATAACTAGGCTCCATTCACTGTACCAGACGAAAAGAGGGTATTGATCCGCCTTGCTAACACATTTGCCGTATTCGATTTTGGCGCGTAGGTCGGAACTTGCATGAGCAGACAGAGAAAGCCCCAAAGGTCAGCGACTTCCTTGTCGAATCGAAGATGAAAGAGGAAGTGAGTAGCTTATTCAGCTACGTCAAATTAACAATATAAACAAAACTAAAAGAGTTGGAGACCAAAAAATATCACGAAATTAAATACATATTTAGTGTGTCATATGATTTCAATACTTATCAGAAAACAATTTTCCGGCCGCAGAGTATTTCTAACGCTTTCCAAAACCCAAAAGCTTTCAATCTCCATTAATGTGACTAAATGTTTTTTTTTCTTTTCCAAATCATTAACACGACGAATGTTAGACAAAGTGGAAGAGTTAACAACCTGTTAAATAAGAGAGACAGTGAAGAGAGAGACAGAGAGAGAGAGAGAGAACGAGAGAGACAGTGAAGAGAAAGTGAAAGAGAGTGAGAGAGACAGTGAAGAGAGAGAGAGAGAGAGAGAGAGAGAGAGAGAGAAAGTGCGAATGATAGTGGTAATGAAGAGAGAAGCCGATCGCAGATAATTTTGGGAAGCGTACTCCGCAACGCTTTGCAATGAAAAGCGTTGCGATCAACGCTTTGCAAAGCTGAAAATCGTTGCGATCAACGCTTTGCAAACCTGAAAAGCGTTGGGGGGTCTACGCTTTCCAAAAAGTCGGCCGAGGCGCCTCTAAAAGCGTCATTCTCAACGCTTTCAACCCCAACGATATGGCCAAAACGCGTTCTCAACGCTTTATTTTCTTGTGTGTAGTATTTAAATTGTCGATCTCAACAAAGCTCTCGAGTAATTTTGAATAAACAATTCTCTTATTCAAGGATCTGTGAAAAAGAACATCATAACGTTCAATGCAAGTGGATTAGTGGATTAGCGCAGAAGATGTGAAAACAAAATTTCGAATTCTGATTTGCTGTCTGTTTGATTAATTGCGCACCTCATGCTGATCTTACAATTGGTTTTTCTTGTCTCAGACCTTATTGCACAACATTGCACCACACATTTCTATTTATTTTCTATTCATCTCTAGTTTCTAGCTTGCGTCTAGAAAAAGGCGAGGCTATCGAACACTTGCTAATCTGAAATCACTGCAGCCGTACTGACAAAGGATTCACTCAGTTTCGCGCGCCACTCACAACTCTGCACAAAACGGAACATGCACAACTTGTCTGTGACCACGAGGGTTAAGCCCTCCCACCGTCCCTTGCTCTCCGCTCGCAATAAATATAGAGAAGATCGCATACATCTCGCTCCATTCGTGGGAGCCAACGCTGTTATCAGTCAAGAGTTCATTTGTCTATCTCTCACAATCCGAGTTCATTCCGATCAGACTTCCCTTCCTCATTTCGAGTTCTTTGCTTCGACGCTTTTCACGTGTCTGTCTACTTCCCTCTCCATGCCTTATCTTCGTGTCTTACCTTCTTTCGATCTCTTATCTATTTTCATGCCAGTCGATCTATTTCTTTTTCTCGTATGCGTATAAATGCGAACGAGTTGTTGGTACGGGCAAATATTGTGCAATATTCTTGAGAACACTTGTGACTTCTTGTGAACCTGCGCACACAATAACGATGCTCTTTCTCTTTTCCCTCTTCCGCTCCCTCTTGATTCGTGGAAGCTTTCGCTGGACCACATTCTTGATCACTTGAATCTTCTTTCTTTTCCTTTCAACACGGTTACAATTATCAATCCAAGCTTTTCGTGCATTCACCCATTTCATTTGGGTGTACACGAACTTATATCTTGCTCTGAACAAACGAGCTGTTGTTATCTACCAGAATGAGGGAGATGCTCGTGACCCTCTTGGTCGCCACTTCCCTCCTGCCGACGGCCGCTGCTCTCAAGTTCCTCGCATGGAATCCAATCATGGCACACAGCCATGCCAACTTTCAAGGAAAAGTTTCCGATGCCCTCGTCGAGGCTGGCCATGAAGTGGCCAGATTTTAAATTATATTTCGGCAAATTTAATTTATGACTTTACTGTTGCCTTTTTAATAATACCTTTGTAAGTTCAACTATTTTAATGAGCAAAGGAAAAGTATTGCTCCTACGCACTCTTTTACAGGTGATGCTCAGTCCGGTGGTGAACGGCGGCCTCAAGAACGTGACGAGTAAACTGGCACGCATCATCCACGTCCCACCGAACGAGTTCTCCCGGGGGTACGGCAAAATGCAGGAGACAACCATCAGTGATCTTCTCTGGACCGTACCGCAGGGCGATCCGACTGTCTTCATTGAGGTATTTACATATCTCAAGTAGTTTCTTTTTTAACTCGAGTAAATAATTAATTTGGTTTTTTCCAATCTATAAATCAATGCATCCATTCAGCCAATGAGGAACATGACTCCCTATCTGGTCGAGCAGTGCCGACGTATGTTTACTTTAAATTTTCCCAGCTGATTTTCTCTCTTTTATCAATAAATATTTCCAATAATGACGCGAATATAATGTATAGAAGGTAAAACTAAGGATTTAGATAATTGTCATTAATATAAATATTTAGTGACACTAACAATGCCCGGTCTCCTCGAGAGCTTACGAAACGAGAAGTTTGACGGAGCATTCGGCGAAGTTCTTGACATTTGTGGATTTGGTGAGATAATGAATTATTTATTTTTTTGTTTACTTTTCCCACTGGTTGCTTCTTATTCTTTATTCTTCAGGCATCTTCCATTTGCTTGGCATAAAGAAATTTGCCGTTACACAAAGCATGGCTTCCATTGACGAGTCTCTAATCACTGGTGTGCCGTCTTTTCCGAGCTTTCAGCCAGGTATGGACTTTTTAATCCTTTTAACCTTCTCGTAATCTTTAACTCGTCTCTACCAATCGGATCAATAGTCTCTTCGGATTATACTCTTGATCAGTTATGCACAAATCGATTTGATTGAAAGACAACGTCAGTAAACGTTAAAAAAAAACTCAATCTAGAATTCGCCCCTTTGATTGAAAGACAACGTCAGTAAACGTTTAAAAAAAACTCAATCTAGAATTCGCACCGTTTTTGCGTGACACTAGGGCGAGAAACATATGATTTAGAGGGTCAGGAAAATTCAAATATAGAATTTCGTGCTCCTTTAATAGTTACGTCCTTTTCAGCATTGTTCTCGGTCTACGGCGATAAAATGTCTTTTTATGAACGCTTTCACAATATGCGAACGATGTACACTTGGGAGTACTCCATAGACATTATGAACAACGCCATGCAAGCTCTCTTCAACGAGCACTACCCACCCTTTCCGAGGATCAAGGCTAGTTTTTTTTATAAGTCTCCAGAAAACATTATGACCAGAAAGATATCAAGACAATCATTTATTTCTTTAAGGACGTTATCAAGAATGCGAGTTACTTCTTCCTGAACACTGAGCCTCTGATCGACTTCCCTCGTCTCGTAAGCAGAAAGATGATCGATATCGGCGGAATTGCACTGCCGACGAAGTGGGAAGCAATTCAGGAGGTTATAAAATCGTTCTGATATTTTGTTTTGCATATATGTATGTATGTCTACATGCATATGAGCGCAACAATTTTCATATATGTATTATCCAGCCATTATCATCCGAGCTGTCTCTGAGGCCGCGTACAGTTCTCGTTTCCTTCGGCTCAATTATGCTGTCTCATTTAATGCCGGAAGGTTTCAAGGTTTGCTGAAAAAATTTAAGGATACCACACACCTTGCTAATTTTCCAGCAAAGTATCCGCTCGCTGGCCCTGGCCCTTCCGAATGTGACTTTCCTGTGGAAGTATGAGAAGCCTGAGCACAACGTCGTCGCCGGCATTCCAAATCTCATCACGCACACTTGGCTGCCGCAGACCGATCTGCTGCGTCAGTTCTCAGCATCTCTCATTCTCTCCTTTTCTCTTTCTATCTTACTCTCTCCTTCCCTCTTTCTTGGCTCTTCTTCTCTCTCTCTCTCACTCTCTCTCTCTCGGTATTTCTTCAGGCGACCCTCGTCTCTCTGCCTTCGTGACCCATGGTGGTGCTGGTTCTTGCTACGAAGCAGTCCTGGCTGGTGTTCCTACTCTGGTCATCCCTGTCATGGGTGATCAAATAAGAAACGCCGAGATGATCAAACGTATTGGAGTCGGCAGCATTCTAAAGCGAGATGACTTGGCTGACTCCGATAAGCTCATCGCTGCTGTTCGAGATCTCATCGGCAGCGACTTGTCAGTTCAAAGTTTTCTTCTTTATTTGTTATGCTTCATCAATTTCCTCCGCACACTGATACACTTTGTAAATTTGAGCGAAATTAGCAAGTTAAAATTTCTTCGACTGACTGCTTTCTGCTGTAAGTATGCATTTCGCATAACTTCACAAAGTATGTACATGAATTCTTTCAAGGTAAAGAGGTACATATATACCAAAGGTGAAATCCGAATCAAATGTACGATTGCGCAGATTACGCGAGAAAGCCCGAACCGTTGCCGAAATGGTTTCATCGCAGCCTCAGTCGGTGCGCGAGAGACTGGTCTCCCACATGGAGTTCATGGCCCGTTTTGGCCCTCTCGACCAGCTCAGCCATGCTGGACGCGACATGAGCGTTATTACCTTCTACAACCTCGATATTTTCGCTGTCTTGATAGGAGGAATTCTGTCCGCTGTAGGACTCGTACTTTTCATAGTTCGCCGTCTTCTCTCGTTGTTCCCTTCAATCATCGTTAGACTGAAGCAGAAGAACGAATAAACATTTCTAGACATCAGATTAGAACGCGGTCGGCTTTTCCTTGGTCTCAGGTGCTTCTTCGGTTATTGCCTTTTTCAATGTATGTCTGCATTTATTTGAGAAAAAGCCTTTATCAGCTCAAATTGGGTCTATCATTTTATTATAAAATGTCTTAATAATGCCGATTTCTTGGTAGTTCACAGGTTGAAATGGAATGATGAACATCGTGACCGAGAAGGACATGAAAAGATTATAAGACATTGGGCCATGCACTTATTTACATGTCCTTACAATAATACAAACATTAGCTTTGGAATTATTTTACATATTAAAATCTGGGAACCTTTCAGGTGTTTGCCATTACCACATATTTACAAATAGTTGTTCGGATTAACTTGGTTTCCTTTCCAGAGCGGCTTGCCTCGGCTCAAGGCCTCGCTGCCCCTGCACAGTCAGGCATCTCGAAGAATAATGATTGGGTTCGCCTTCCTTTCTTCTCATCCAATCTCTTTTCCTCATTCCCTAATCTTTCTCTTTCTCTCCTTTCTCATTCTCTCATCCGCTTCTCTCTCCTTTCTATATCTCTCTTTTCAGGCTGGCGCTCGTTCTCAGCAGCCTCCCCCTGTGATCTATGGTTCTCAGCAGATCTACAACTACACCACGCAGGCCCCCGCCAGCGGACACGCCGTCAGTGATATCAAAATCTGTTGATCGATCTAATTCTAATTCCACTGCAGATCCCTTCGATGTACGCGCCTTCCGCGCAGAACAAGCAGAAGCAGCAGTCGACTTACGAGGAGCAGGCGAATCAGCAGGAGAACAATCTTGGGCAGGGAGGTCTCGGACAGAATTCGCAATCCGGGACTGGCCACGGCCATCACAATCAGCATCAGAGAATCCAGCAGCTGGCACAGGCCAGCTACGCGGCCCCTGCCAGCTTCGCGGCCCCTGCGTCCAGCGGCCGCGCGGTTCGAATCAACGATTATTTTCTGGAATTCTTCCAATGAACTTCTTTGATATTCAGGCCCCGGCTATCTCCGTCTACTGCGGAATGCAGGATGATACCACCTACGCCTTCGATGCTCCGCTCCTTGCCTACCGTAACCAACGTGAGTTTCTGAACTTCCGTGGCTCCTGAGTGGAAAAGTCCTGACGGGAATTCAGGTTCCAAGTCTCCTGCGAGTGGCCGCTCTGCGAAGTCGGCGCGCTCCGTGAACTCTAAGAAGAGCCAGAAGTCTGCTCGCCAGAATCGCGGTGCCTCTACCAAGGCTGCTCCCAGTCAGTCCCCGACTCCTTGAAACCCTTAATCTAGTCACTTTCCAGATGCCTCCAGCGAGTCCCTCAGCCGCGCCGTTGCGGCCTTCAAGACGGGAACGGTCAATCTCCGCTAGAATGTCGACAAGCCTTCCGAATACCACAACGAGGAGCTCCGCACTGCTCGTCGTGCCTCCAAGGCCAAGTACTAAAGTCGCTGCCCAGTCTTCCTATCCCTTCTCTCCTCGTGTGTTTATTTATCGTATAAAATGTTTGTTTGAAATTTTGTAGTCCTATGACAGTATGACATCATGAAGGAGCCTCGGTGCTATCCCTGTTTGGAGGGGGCGTGATTTTTTCAAAGTTTCTCGAACATATTTTCTTAGTTTCCACGGAGCCCAAAACAAGCCAAACAATTTTGCCCGGAATATGCTATTCTGCAGTAAATTGCTTCATATTCTGCGATATATGATCATTTATAGCGAAATCTTGCCCAAAAATGGTTAAATTACGTCAAAAAAGCGTATTTGCACAGAAATGTTAACAAAAGTAGCTTAATTGACGTTTTAGATGTCAAATTCGCGTTCAGCTCGCCAAATAAGCACTGATACTGCTCGTCGTGCCTCCAAGGCCAAGTACTAAAGTCGCTGCCCAGTCTTCCTATCCCTTCTCTCCTCGTGTGTTTATTTATCGTATAAAATGTTTGTTTGAAATTTTGTAGTCCTGTGACAGTATGACATCATGAAGGAGCCTCGGTGCTATCCCTGTTTGGGGGGGGCGTGATTTTTTCAAAGTTTCTCGAACATATTTTCTTAGTTTCCACGGAGCCCAAAACAAGCCAAACAATTTTGCCCGGAATATGCTATTCTGCAGTAAATTGCTTCATATTCTGCGATATATGATCATTTATAGCGAAATCTTGCCCAAAAATGGTTAAATTACGTCAAAAAAGCGTATTTGCACAGAAATGTTAACAAAAGTAGCTTAATTGACGTTTTAGATGTCAAATTCGCGTTCAGCTCGCCAAATAAGCACTGATAGACAGCTTGCAAGAGTAAGTAGATTTTCCTTAGAAACTTTGAAAAAATCATGCCCGCCCCAAACAGGGATATCACCGGAGCCTCTCGTTGTGAGCGAAGGATACTGTCGAACATAGGGCGAATTGGGTTTCCTTCGCCAGATCCAATTCATTAAAAAGGAACCGCTCTTCAATACTCGCTCATGCCTTTCTTTCCCTTACCAACCTTCTTTTACCAACCAAAGTGACATAAATACATATGTACATACATTACTTTCTGCATTGAATAAGCTCAAAAACATAATGCGTATTCGCCAAAATATAAAGTCTTTTAAAATTATTGGAGCAAGAGCATCGCACTTCGTAATGCGTGTATGTGCATTCGTTTCAATGAATAATTTTACAAGACTTTCTAGTTTCGCGAATAAGCGTTATTTTATATTGTTTTTGAGCTTATTCGATGCAGAAAATTGAATTTCAACTTGACAGTTGTCCGCCTTTTCATACCATTAGGCAAGGCAGATACATATCTTCTTATTCAAAATTATACATATTTATTCTCGATTTGTATATATTTAATAATGAAGACATTCTGGCGCTCATGGGCACGGCCTCGTTTTCATCCACGAAGAAAGAACAGACAAAGAGAAAAAGAGAGAGAGACAGACAGACAGACACAGACAGACAGACAGACATACAGAGAGAGAGAGAGAGAGAGAGAGAGAGAGAGAGAGCCAACAAGAGAGCGAGAGGAAAAAGGAGGAAAGAGAGATAAAACAGCCGTATGATTAATCCAACCGAGAGCCGACCGTCAGCGATGAATTATTGAAAGCAAAATGTAAAAAGTGCTGTTTTGAAATTGAAGATGTTCACTTTTAAAAATTCTTCTAGCGAGTGCATCCTTATGATCTTTTTTGTTTTATATTTGTTATTTCAAACATTCCAATAAGTGAGACTACCTAGAGTGCGCTGAGTGCAGAGTTGGAAAGGTATAAAAAGCACTTCGGGCCACTATCAAGACCGTTCTTCTCATCATTTCTCCATTCTCGTCTCCGGCCGGCTGCGACTTCTCGTTCTAGAGATGGGAGACGGGCGACCGCAGACGGAGCACATCTGCAGGGTCTCGAAGAGCGCCAAGACTACTGTAGTCAGCAATCGTGCTTTCGTCGTCTTTTTCTGCTCCAGCTCTTTATAATCTTGCCATTATGACCCTAATTAATTGATTAATTTGAAAGAAACAACGTTGTCTGCAAATGATACGGACCTATCTACAACATACATACATATACATATACATACATACAAAAATTAACTCAAAGTTAGATTCATCCTGCGTCATAGAAATTTCATAAAACGATCTTATAGTATCTGGATCTTTTCTTTTGCTCGTAATATTAGAGCTCTTCCACTAAAAGTGCCGTTATACTATCGAAGAATTGCTCTCTCCAATGGAATCGAATGCACCTTGTAACCCCATGAATCCTTTAGAGTTCGAAATGCAAAGGTGAATTCAGACTGAAATTGTTGCCTCGCGCAGTCTCCTTTTGCATGCACTTCCTAATAAAAAGCGCTTATAGAGAACTTGAATTATTAAATTGTGAATTAAAGGAGAGCGATCACCGAAATATATTTAATGCAGGTTCGAATTGCCGCGTTTGCCCTGTGATTCCTCACTCTCATTCTCGCATGCTGTTTCGCAGGTCGCAAAAACCCGCTGCGTGAATGAGAGTGCGAAGGGTAGCGACAATTTGAAATATCACATAATTTTTCGGTGATCGCCCTCCTTTAAAGGAGCAAAAACATAGCTGTAATCTATTTCAATCTTCCTGTCCATTGTAGTCTCGCATCTCTCAATCACATTCTCTCTCACAATTATATCAAGAATGGCGGGAATTCAAGATTGATTATGAAGCTCCCGAATTAATACTTTTCGGAGATTCTCCTTAATTCTGATATCTGAAGAACATCGTCTTCGATGACGGAACGCTGATGAAGATCATCATTGCACCGGCGACAGAAACTCGCGAGAAGACGGCGGAGGAGGAGGCGCCAGAAGAGAAGAAGTCTCTGGCGCGGGCGCCGAAAGAACTCAAGCACAAGCCGAGCAGGCGAGGGGGCATTGTCAGTTCTTCGTCTTTAGGATGTCGAGCCGGCAACAGGGAAGTCTTCTAGACCAACAGCTCATTCGAGTCTCTCGAATTGTCAAACTTCTGCTGTTGTAATTAAATATAATTCAAAAAAAAATTTTTGAACGTCAAAAATGTTCGGAAAAATGTTAAAATTTGTTTCAGGAGAACAGGCGAAAGAGGATCATCAAGTGGGCGGAGAGTGTCTCGGCTACGGTAAGCGGTCTCTCGTTTTCTCTCCTCCGCCCTCTCTCCCTCTCTCTCTCTCTTTCTCTCCCTCTCCCTCTCTTCTAATGAGTGTACTTTGCAATCCATCCGCACCATTGCGTTGGACTACGTCAACGACCTGAGGGACTACACCACGCCCAATGCTCGCTTCCGCAAGAAATCATCCAAGGATCGGTACTTACCACTCTCTTTCTCTAACACTCTTCTTTCTCTGGCTTCCCTTCTCACCCATCCCCTCTTTTTCTCCTCCCTATCTCTCTTTCTCTGCAGTGACTCAGACTTTCCCTGCCTAATGAACAGTCGTGTCGTCCTCCCTTCGAAGAACGGGGATGACTTTATCCACGCGAATTGCCTGCGCCTCCCGACAGGCCGGGATTACATCGTCACCCAGGTAATCTAGTTTTATTTGGAATATTAATTTAACTTTGTAATCAATATTTTACTTGAAGAAAAGAGATAATAGTAAAAGAGTGCTTGCTTTGAAGGCGCCGACCCGCGAGACGGTCGATGACTTCTGGAGAATGTGCGTCCACGAGGAAGTGGCACTCATCGCCATGGTCTGCGCCTTCGAGGAGGGCGAGTTTCATTTTGAATTCGAGCTCTTGCGAGGAAGAGCGATTTTTAAGGATGCGACAAAAGATTTAGAATTATTCAAATAAATCACGGTTAGTCAAAATAAATGTCGATTCTTCAAAGGTTTACCAAACTCTTGGCAAACAAAAAGTTATCAACAAATAGTGTCAGACGAGCAGAAGGTGGCGGCGTACTTGCCGAGCGAGGACGGCGAGGTCCGCCCCTTCGGCCACTGCCGCGTCAAGCAGATCGCGCGCGTCTCTCCCTCCTGCGCGCTCGCCAAGTACAAGGAACTCTTCAACATTACGCAGCTCGAGATCAGCTACAAGTTCGTGTCAAGATCACGCTCGTCTGGGGAGGAGGCAAAGAAGTGATGGCCGAGTCCGATGAAGCCATCTATTATTTATATTCATTGATTTATAGAATTATTTCCTCTCCCAACTTCCCCAGGAAACGGAAGCCGGTATCCATTCTGCATGCTCAGATGATGGGCTGGCCGGCGCGGCTGGCTCCGCCCTCTGTTGACCCCGTTCTCCAGTTCTGGAACTGGATCAAGAAGTATCTCTATCTCTTTTTTTCTCTTTCACTCTCCCTCTCTTTCTTCTCTCTATCTCTATCTCTTTCTTTCTCTCTCTTCCAGAAAGGCCGACTACCGCCCGGTTGTGATCCACGGCATGCTTGGCATCGACCGCGCCATGACTCTGCCCGCCCTCGAGTTGGCCGCGTACCGCATTTCCCGCGATGCCGATCTGGATCTCGCGGACATTGTCCGAGAGGCTCGCTCCCATCGACACCTCGTCAGGCTGCTGTTTCATTCTTATATTCTCTCTCTCCTCTCTCCTCTTTCAAACTATTCTCTCTCCACTCTCTCATTCTCATCTATTCTCTCTCTACTCGTCTCTCTCTCTCTCTCTCTCTCTCTTTTTCTCTCTCTCTCTCTCTCTCTCGTCCAGGCCATCGACAGCCACGTGTCGTACCTGCATCTGCATGTCTTGCTGCTCACTCTCGCCATCTCTGGCCCCTGCCCGCCTGCCCTCGTGGAATCGGTCGGGAGATTCGTCGCCCGCTTTCAGAAGCACGTCAAGAAACAACTGCAAAAGTTTGAGGTGACTTTGTGAGGAGTCATCCATTTCTGCGTCCTTCCTTCTAGACTGAGATCACTGGGAGGTGCCTATTTGTTTTGTACTTCATGGAGCGGGTTGTTTTGTGTTGCTCTTTTGATTTGTCTCTCGTTTAGTAACGACGAAGAGTATGGGCACTGCTGAAGACGAGTAGCCAGAGATATATAATGATCTCTCCTTCTCTGCGTCCGTCTCTCGCTCTCTCTTACTCCCTGTTCCTTCTGCTGTCTGACCCTCTCCGACTCTGCTTCTTTCCCTCTCTCACCTTACCTCACCCTCGATGTCTGGTATCCTCTTATCCCTATCCTATTCCTTGATAGGCTTTGATAACGAGCATCTTTTATGGCACAATACATAGAGTGATCAATGGAAAATAGGGAAAGATTGACAGAAATTTCGCGACCGCTGTGGCAAACACAAATCAAGTATGAACTCACATCAGAGGAGCTGCACTAAATGCATGACAGATACATTGATGGTGTGTGAGGATTCACTGTGTGATGCATGCTTATTCGTACGTGATAATTGTCAACAAAAATTAGTGTCAATTTGATCTACACACGCGTTCGTGAGAAATTGGATGTAGATCATAACGACACTTCGAAAATGCTCGGGTCCTCCACTTTGTCATGCACTCCCAAACCTCTGGCAGTCCTTTCCCTCTCTGGTCGGGTATAAAAGGGAGCCCCAGCACCTGCACCTCCATCAGTCTGCTAAGATGTCTCCTCCTCTGTCCCTCACTCTCCTTCTCCTCTCGTCGTCTGCGTCTCTCGCCTACGTCATTCCCTCTCAGTCCACGACCACTCCGATTCCGTCCAACGACTTCAAGCCGACTGAGCCAGGCTACGCCGACAAGGAGACGACCACCTTCGCCATGGTATGTTATCAAATATTTTTTCTATTCCCCTCTCATTCACCCTCTCCTTTTCATTCTCTCTCTCTCTCTCTCTCTCTCTCTCTCTCTCTTCCTGCTTCTTATTCTGTCTCTCGCTCTCTCATACCTCACTATCTTACATTCAGATTTCTGTCCATCTTTTAAAATATTGTTTAATGAATGTATATTTTGCTTGTGTCGTTCAAAATTTTAATGTGTTCACCTTGTAGGCTCCGCCCCTCTTCCCTGACTACGCCTCTCCCTCCACTGAGAACTACGCGTCTCCCTCCACTGAGAACTACGCTCCCACCACGTCGGCACCTGTCTTCAGCGATATCCCGAGCACGACGACTGAGACCGGATACGGGGCTGAGGAGACTTCCTCCGTCAGTTTACTCATTCTTCACCCAACACTTTCTCTCTTTCTATCCTTCGTCTCTCTCTCTCACTCACACTACTGCACTTCTAGCAAAAATTCTCCTCTTACATTCTTACTACCATTTTTTTTCCGCTCAGGACCTTCCCTCGGGCGGTTACGGTGGCCGCTCCCCTCGTTACGCGCCCCCTCAGGCCCCTCCTGCGGTTGTCCACCAGCAGCCGGCATACACGACCACGCGCGGATACCAGCAGATGGACTTCCTCCCTCCGGTCACCACCTCTGCGCCTTACGTCCCCGCACCCACCTACCGGCCGCTCCCGCCCGTCATTCTCCCTGCTCGGGTTCGCATTTTAAGATTACTGGTTTTTCTGGATTCAGGCTTAGAGCTCTGCCGAAGATTTATTCCGCCTTTCTTTCCAGGACCCAGCGCCCGTGACTTACCAGCCAGAGGCACCCGCCCGTATCCAGCCTCTTTCCACGCGCTACATTCTCGTCCCGGCTCCCGAGGCTCCCGCCACCTTCCCGGAGCCCGCTCGCGTAAGTTTTTCCACTAAAATATGCCTTTAATAGCTTGGGGCACATACATTATCTGAAAATGGTAGGTGAAACTATTGCCGGCCATATTGTCTCTGAGTGCGCTTAAACATTACCATATTATCACTCGTTTCAGACTGCCCCGTCGTACCCAGTCCAGCCGTCCCCTGCTCGTCTCCCGCCGGTCTTCCTCCCCTCCAACTACGCCACTCAGCCCTCTCTGGCCATCGCTTCGGCCCCCGTTCTCCAGCCGTCCAGCCCCTAGTGAGACCCTCCTGCCCTTCCCTGCCCTCCTCTGCTAATTCCTTTTCACCTGGCACACTTTGTAATCTCGTCCCCCGCCCCCCACCGATTCTTTCAGTTGTTATACAATGCTTGAGTGTGTACATTTTAAATGAGTTGTATATTTTGTGAACTTTTATAAACTACTGCTTGGAATAAAATGATTACTTTTTTCTCACTGTCTTTCGCATTTATCAGACGTCAAGGCTGATGGTGAGCCCAGGGGCAAACGACGGAATAAATAGGAGGTCAAGAAAGATGTTTTGCAAAGAAGAGCGCTGCTGATCAGCGGTTAGCGAGGATCACGCGGAGAGCGCGGCCATTGAAGTCGGCGCCGTTGAGCTGTGCGATCGCCTCGTCAGCAAACTCACAGAAACTGAATTCCTTTGGCCGTCCGATCTCGCGGTCATACACAAGTCTGGAGTACGAGGAGTATACAAAGGAGAGCGGCAGCAACCACCCACACATACCTCACGTTCATGACGTTGCGTGGATGGCTGAAGAAGTTGCCATTGTCGTTCTCAGTTGCCTGGTACGGGATGAAGCCAATGTAGACGGAGTGGCCAGAAGGGCGAGATATCTTCAAGAACCAACGAGAGTGGACGAGCAGCGGCTAACTCCGTACGCTTTATTCTGAATGAAAAGTTTTGGGCAACTATAGATAAGAAGTGCTCCTCCACACCGTGGAGATGAAAAGCTGTGATGGCATAAAATAACCAAGCGACAAAGACGAGAGGACGACACTTTTCAAGGAATGCTCCGGAAGACTTGGGAATTCTACATTGACCTCGAGGTTGACTGAAGTCCCGTCGGCAAAATACCTGACATGCACAAAAGGGACCATTTATTGTTTGTTGTCTGCTAGAGTGGGAATGGCCAATGCGCAACTCATTGTGAAACGTGCGGCAGAACCTTTATAAGAAGCGGACAAAGTGGAGGAGTGGACGAGAGGAGGAGAGGGATGTGACAGAGAATTTGAAGAGTTATACGGTAGAGCCAGAAGGAAGTCTCTGCTACTACTTCTCCTTCTCCTTCTGCACCGCCTTCTTGTCGAAGATCGTGAAGGAGCACTGCTGAGATCGAAATGATTTCACTTGTATAGAAAATGATCAAATAGCAATTGAAGCTGAAATAGAATTAAATATTTGGTGCGGATGTAATATTTTCTAATTTTATAATTTAGTTTGTGATATTTTGTAGCGCACTCACCAATTGTTTGTCGACGTTGAGCACTGCAGCCTTGTTGTCTGAGCCACCGTAGCAGGGAGCAGAGAAGATTGTCACCTGAGAAGAGAGGAAAAGAGAGAGAGAGAAAGAGAGAGAGAGAGAGAGAGAGAGAGAGAGAGAAAGAATCAGAGATAGACCCTAACCAGCTTCTGCTCGTGGAAGAACTCGTATCCATTCGGGATGACCTGGTGGGCGCGGACGATCATTTTGAGGTTGTGCTTCTCGAGGAACTGGTCGAGTGCCTGAATGCCTCCCATCTCTCCTTCCCTCCTTCTCTCTCCCCTACACCCTCTCACTTTCCCATGCTCTTTTTCCTACTCTTCCTCACTCCTCCCTTTCTCTCACACTCTTCTCCTCTCCCCTTACATTCTCACTCTCCCATACTCTTCCTCCTTCCCTTCCTCACTCCTTCCTTTCTCTCACACTCTTCTCCTCTCCCCTTACATTCTCACTCTCCCATACTCTTCCTCCTTAACTTCCTCACTCCTCCCTTTCTCTCACAGTCTTCTCCTCTCCCCTTACTCTCTCCCTCTCCCATACTCTTTCTCCAACCCTTCCTCTCTCCCTCCCCCTCAAACCTTGGCCCCGAAGAGATGCGCGGCGCCCCTCGGCGACTCTGCGAACATCTGGATGTTGGCATCCGGATCGGACCACGTCAGGTCGGCCATGACTCCCACGTCCGGAATCTCGTACGGACGCATGATGTGGTTGATCTGAGGATGATCTACCTCTTCGAAGATTATGGAAATCTTTTGGAATCTTGCCAAAAAGTCGACTTGGCCCATTGCCAAAAAGAACGGACATCCTCGAGATGGACGAGCTCCTCGGAGATTCCTCCGTGCATGAAGAGAATGGCACGGGAAACGCGGGCCGCGATGTGCATGCACTCGAAGACTTGGTTGATCAGCTCGTACAGGCCCATCGAGTACCTGCCAGAGGACTTTTGGTGTGTCCACTGGTGCGGCGAGTGCCAAAGTGGACAAAAAGCTCCCTTGCAGACTCACCGACTCTTGACCTCGACCATGAATCCGTAGGTGATGTTGACGGGGCGCGACTCGTGATTCCCACGGAGCAGGGTGATGTCTTTTGGGAAGCGCAGCTGTAATTTTTAATTCTCGTTATAGTGTTAAATTTGCTTTGTTAATTATTAGTTTAAGCATTATGATCTGCGAAAAATAATGAACGCAGGTTTGAATGACCGCGTTCACCACTGGGCACACTCATTTCCCGCTGCGAGGATGTGAGAATGCGAAGGGCCGCGGCAGTTTGAAATCTCACATAATTTTTTTTTCAGTGATCCCCAATTATTCCATTAAAATGGCGAGCCTTGTAGGCGAAGAGGAGCATAATGCATTCCAGGGAGAACTCGCCACGGTCGACGTAGTCACCTGAGCAATAAAAGCAAATCACTCAACTCTTTTCTTTATTCCCATTCTCCCCGAATCCCCTGCTCTTTCTCTCCTCTTCACGCTGCTGCAGCTGTAGTGATGCTTCTTCAGCTCTTCCCTCTCTTCTCTCAATCCCGCTTTCTCTCTCTCTCTCCCCTCTCATCCTCTCATACTCTTTCTCTATCTTCCCTCTCCCTCTCGTTCTCTCTTTCCCTCTTCTCCCATACTCTTTCTCTCTCCCTCTCCTCCTCCCATACTCTTTCTCTCTCCCTCTCCTCCTCCCATACTCTTTCTCTCCCTACCTCTCCTCACCACAGAAGACGTAGTGGTGCTTTGGCGGGAAGCCATTGATGGCGAAGATCGTGAGGAGATCCATGTACTGCCCGTGGATGTCGCCGCAGCCGGCGCCTTCACCTGAAAATTGTGAATATAAATAATATTATGTTAAATATAATTATTCTCCCGTATTTGTGGGCTGCTTATTATTTTTATTATTCTTTCTTTTTCTATACATCCTTTCTTATACAATAGTTCTTGTTATCGAAGAGTACGCCGTCAACCTCCATGAGCATCGGCTGGCTCCAGAAGACTTCGCGGACGCGGTAGCAGAGTTCCTTGACCTCGGAGAGCGTAAAGAGCGCCTCAAAAATAATTTAATTCTTTTTCATTGGCGAAAGTTCAATCATCTGACTTGGCATTCCTCGCAGCTCCAGCCAACGAGCCGTGAGATCACAGAATCGACCCAAGTCTCGAGCTGAAGACGAAGTATTTCTAAGGAGTTTTCAGGCTGAGTGATATTCATAATCGATTGAATATGAGTTCTAGTCCAAAAGGCGAACCTTGACTTGGTGGTCGCTCGCGAAAACGACATCCGCGTTTCGGTCGAGTTCCGGCCGCTCGTTGGGTTTGTTGCGGAGCAGAAGAGTCATTCTTCACTCTCTCAAAGATATTCTTCATCTTCAATATCATTTCTTCTCTACGTCTTTGGAATAATTCACTAGTCACTTCATATTTTTTACTTAGCTTATTGGAATGAATAAAAGAGACAACAAAATGGATGCGTGCTAGCGAGAAATCCGATGGCTTGACACAATTTCCTCGATTGAGAGAGAAATGCGAGATCCGACTTCTCGCCAACGGTGAATGAAGTCGAAATGATTTGGAACTGAGGAAATGGATCAGGATGCCCCAATAAAACTTTATCTAAATTTCTAAAGTTTGTTCCAGAACATTAAATAAAGTGCAAAAGCTCTTTTAGTGCAGGTATTCTTCATTCAACTGTTACTGTGAGATAATTCTTGAAACATACCTAGAAAATGTCACGAAATTGCACTTCGGAAAGGTCAGCACTATGAATTCTAATTGATGTACTTTCGAGAGTTTTTCTGGAAAGTTCCACGAAAGCGGAATAAAAGTGGCTGCCAGCCTGGGAAGATCCATTCGCTGCCCGCTCTTCATCCCGACCTGGTATCTTCGTCTCGAGTGTCATCTTCCAAGGAATGGCTGGATATTACGCGCCTTCTTTCTACGCCGGCGGGTCAATATTCCCAATTCTTTATCACTAAAATATGTATCAATTTCAATTGACCTAAAACGAATAAAGAAAGAAAATATATTTTGCAGCTACGGCCAGCCTTCGGTGACGACTCGAGCAGCGTCTTCAGCCTCTCTTCTCACCGCGATTCCCATGCAGGCGTACCCGGCACCGCAATACGCAGCTGCGGTCAGCTCTTCTCTGTTCTCCATCGTGGATTGCTAGATCACTTTCAGTGTGAAAAAAATCTGAACAATGCAAAAAAGGTAAAGATATTGCGAAATAATTAATAAATATTTTCAGGGACCTTCTCCTGTATACTTCGCATCGGGAGCGCCGTCTGCATTTGCCGCTCCTCCTGGTGCTCAGCCCCCCGTTGGATACGCTCAGACCCCGACTGCATACGCTCCGCCTAATGCCGGATATGCCCCGCCTCCTGCCGGATATGCCCCGCCCCCTGCCGGATATGCCCCGCCCTCTGCTGGATACGCTCCGCCCCTATGGGATACGCTCCACCCCTTGTCGGATATGCCCAGCCTCCTGTCGGACACGTTCCGCCGCAGTATCAGATTGCCCAGCATGCTCCAGCTCCTCATCCTGAACAGAGTAAGTTCGCTACCGCCGAATCTCTTCCTAAACAATAGTATAAATGCATTCTCATTGGATTCATTAAAAGAAGATCCATAAACCAAGATCGGTCTCGCTTTATTCAGGCCCTGCAGTCTACTCCGAGTACATCCCGGCCAGTGGACTCTCCGCATACAATCAGCCTCGCCAGTACGCGCCGCCCGCTCCTCTCCAGCAGCAGGTCCTGGCACGAAAGCAGTTTACCGTAATCGGAGAACGAATCATTGATTGCGTTGCAGGGTGTCATCTACAATGCTCCCCCTCAAGCCCAGAACTACGTTGTTCATGCGCCTGCCAACCAGTCTTCTCCTCAGGTCTTTAGGAGAAATACAATTAAATTAGTAAGAAATATAGAAAATAGTAATTTGATTTTAAATAGGAAAAATTTGCAGCTGATGCACGGCTCCGCCCCTCCCCAGCCGGCCTCGAACTCTATCTACCAGCCGATCACCCAGAACAAGCGCGATTTGAGCGCCGACTCTCAGGTCGAAATCCGTGATCTGCCGAACCTCTTCGAGAGCCGCGTCAGTTTTATAAGATCCTCGAAAAAGAATGAAAAGATCACTTTAGAAATTTACTTTTTAGAATGAACAGCAACAGCCGGCATTCTACAATGCTGACTCAGCTCAGGCCGCTCCACAGAACCATTCCCTGGTGGAAACTCTTATTTTCAGAATTAAGACCAGTACAATTAATTTGAGGGTGCTAAGCCTTCGATCTACGCAATGGATTCCCTGCCGCCGGCCTACCAGCAGAAGATCTCTTCTTATGCCCCTCAAGCTCCCCGTGCTGGAGGAGTTCGCTCTGGCCGTGAGAATTACCACATATTTACAAATAGTTGTTCGGATTAACTTGGTTTCCTTCAGAGCACCTGGCCTCGGCTCATGGCTCCGCTGCCCCTGCACAGTCAGGCATCTCGATGAATAATGCATGGGTTCGCTTTCCTTTCTTCTCATTTAATCTCTTCTCTCCCTCTTTTCCTCATTCCTTAATCTTTCTCTCTCTCTTTTCTCATTCTCTCATCCGCTTCTCCCTCCATCTCTCTTTCCAGGCTGGCGCTCGTTCTCAGCAGCCTCCCCCTGTGATCTACGGTTCTCAGCAGATCTACAACAACAGCACGCAGGCCCCCGAAAGCCGACACGTCGTCAGTGATATCAAAATCATCGATCTAATTCTAATTCCACTGCAGATCCCTTCGATGTACGCGCCTTCCGCGCAGAACAAGCAGAAGCAGCAGTCGACTTATGAGGAGCAGGCGAATCAGCAGGAGAACAATCTTGGGCAGGGAGGTCGCGGACAGAATTCGCAATCCGGGACTGGCCATGGCCTTCGCAGCCAGCATCAGGAAATCCAGCAGCTGGCACAGGCCAGCTACGCGGCCCCTGCCAGCTTCGCGGCCCCTGCGTCCAGCGGCCGCGCGGTTCGAATCAACGATTATTTTCTGGAATTATTCCAATGAACTTCTTTGACTCCTTGAAACCCTCAATCTAGCCACTTTCCAGATGCCTCCAGCGAGTCCCTCAGCCGCGCCGTTGCCGCCCTCAAGACGGGAACGGTCAATCTCCGCCAGAATGTCGACAAGCCTTCCGAATACCACAACGAGGAGCTCCGCACTGCTCGTCGTGCCTCCAAGGCCAACTACTAACGTCCCTGCCCAGTCTTCCTCTCCCTTCTCCGCTCATTATTTGTCGTATAAAATGTTTGTTTTATATTTTTGTAGTCCTATAACAGTAAAACATCATGAAGGAGCCTCTCGTTGAGAGCGAATGATACTGTCGATTATAGGGCAAATTGCTTTACCGTCGCCAGATCGAAGCCAATAAGTTTGGCTTCTCAACACCAATGTACATAAATATTACTTTATTGGACCAAAAAAAAATAGACGCATAATTTTCCGCATCAAATAAGCTCAAGAACAAAATAATGCATATTCGCCGAAATTCGTAGTGCGTGAATGTGCATTCGTTTCAGTGAAATAATTTTACAAGACTTTCTATTTTGGCGAATAAGCATTATTTTGTAAAGCTTTGGAGCTTCTTCGACGCAGAAAATTACACTGAACACGAAAATAATAATGAATTCTGAAAACAAAGCATTTATAGTACTCAATTTCGGTCGGCCTCTTTGGCACGCAGCCGCTGAGCGGTACTGAAGTATGAAGTACTCTCAAACGAGAAGGGTATAGAGAAAGGGATACAGAGGCGGGAAAAGACGATATCATTCATTTTTTCGAAGAGGTCATACAATTAGTAAGGACTAGACAATTAATAGCATCTGGACACTCGTTTTCATTTAATTTTGCTCATTTAAGAATGTGGTTAAATAACGTGTCCGCCAAATAAGAAAATTTTCATATGTAATTTTTTTTTTCTTTGCATACCAATAGTTGCAAGATCTGATCAATGGAAAAACGAAATCGGGAATCCTCACAACTCACTTTATCTCGTTGTGGTGCAAGAAGAGGAAGAGTGAGGGGGGGGGGAGAGGAGGAAGAGGGCGGAGCCTATCCTCCCATTGCACTCACAATCAGCACCTTTCGCTCTTCTTTTGAAAGCGCCTCAAGCTTTCTCATTATTTATAGCTAATATAATAGTTCTCATTATTTATAGCTAATATAATTATGCTTGCTTGTAATTGGCAAATATGCGACTGAGGAACGTGATTAAAACGATCTGGACGGGTGGGCGTGGCCAATAACCTTGAATAGCTCGTCGTTCGACACTGAGTTGACGGATTCGTAGTTGTTGTCACTCATTTCCGGTTGCGATAGCTTGCTCTGGCGGCTCTCCTGTTGCGTCTGCAAACATATTAACATAGAATAAATTATTAATTATATAAAATCTATGTTTTTGTTGTAACATTTAAAAAAATTCAGATTTGCATTTCCTCACAAAACCAGGCGAATGGATTACAGAAGGAAGTTATCAAACTCACGTCATCTTTGTCTTCGGCTAACGGAGTCTAAAATGATTGGATTTTATTGGATTTTAAGTTGTTGCTTTACTTTAATCGTTGATGTGAAATTCCATTTAATAAATCATTCTTTTGATGACGTAATGGCAAGCATTTTTCAAAAAGGTTTCATCTGAAAAGAGCTCCAAATAATGAAGCTACATATCTCAATTAAGAAAACCCCAGGAATAAACTGGCCACCGCCGACCTTGGACTGCTTGAGCTGGCTGCGCGGGGGAAGAGTCGAGATTCCGTTCTTCTTCTGCCCTTTCAGCTGCCGATTCAAGCGAAGAATGAGTAACCGAGGAGATCTTCACGGCGGCGGGTCGACAGACGAGGCACTCCTTTCAATGCAATCTCTACTTACATCAGTTCTCAACAATTCACGTAATTCATTAACAACTTATTAATTTGCATGCATATTTGTGAAATAGGTTCTTTTCCAATTGCCTCGGATGCTCTTGTCCTAGGAATATCTCCCCTCGGATGCTCTTGTCCTAGGAATATCTCCCCTCGGATGCTCTTGTCCTAGGAATATCTCCCCTCGGATGCTCTTGTCCCAGGAATATCTCCCCTCGGATGCTCTTGTCCTAGGAATATCTCCCCTCGGATGCTCTTGTCCTAGGAATATCTCCCCTCGGATGCTCTTGTCCTAGGAATATCTCCCCTCGGATGCTCCTGTCCTAGGAATATCTCCCCTCGGATGCTCTTGTCCTAGGAATATCTCCCCTCGGATGCTCTTGTCCTAGGAATATCTCCCCTCGGATGCTCTTGTCCTAGGAATATCTCCCCTCGGATGCTCTTGTCCGCCCGCTGGCCCAGCAGCCCGAATCCTTTCTCTTTCTCGTGCAATTCGCAATCGTTGCGAGGCCGACGACAGCGAATATCAAAATCTTAAGAGAGAAGAAAGATCTCTTAAGTTCTCTATAAGCTATTTCCCTGTTTTCTCGTTTGCACATTTATTTAATTTCACAAATTAATTTTGCTGACATTGAGGAGGAATTCGATCATGGATGAAGAAATGCACAGAAACGCGAAGCAGCCACGCGCCATCTGAGATGAGATGGGAAATGAGAGAGGAAGGCTGATTGGGAGATGGAGAGATCTGGGAAAGGATCGTGTGTAGTTCGAGCAAAGGACAAAGAAAATTACACAGCCCAAGAGTTGAATTTATTGTTGAATTCCTCGAATATCGTCCACATTACTAGGATTACACGTTCTTGTTATGTATTTTCATAATATTCATGAATTATAATTTGCATAAAATACCAAATTGTGTTCGAAAGCTCATGCAAACTCATGCTAAAGTACCTTCATTAGCATAACTAAAGTGCCAACTGAGCTCTATAAAAGCAGACCTCATTCGAGAAACCGGCATTACATTCCTGCGCTCCTCCGGTTGTCTGCTCTCTATCCTCCGCTGCCTCTTCTGCAATGTGTCAGAACAATCCTCCAATGCTTTTATGGTAAATGACGTCATTTCTCTTTCGACCCCCTGCCATTGTTCTCATTTTGCTTCTGTTCCAGCTGGCAAACAAAACTCCCTCCTCGGCGTTTCGGTCACCAAGTTTTCTGGCCTCGTTTCTGCCGGTTCGTGTGCTAAGACTGCAATAGTTGAACGAACAAATTAAAGAGCTCGGCTTTAATATAATAATTGGAGAATATGAATAAATTAGCTGGAATTGAAGGCGGAGACGGCGAGCTGAAATCTGAGCACGACGGGCTGATGAAGGAGCACGTCTACATCAACCACTACGCACGCCATATCGCATGGAGCTGCAGCGACCTCCCCGGAGCCGTCTCTGTCCGTCTGCTTCTCTCAATCACACCCAGTCTCTCGCTCTCCATCTATCCGTCTCTCTGTCTCTAACCCTCTCTGTTCTTCATTCTCCCTCAACTGCTCATTCAGTGTCTCACTTTCAGAAGAACCGTTTCGAGAATGCGGTTCTCTTCGACGAAGGCGCGGTCATTCTCAAGAAGGGCAAGGTACTACTATAAATTCCATCTGGCCGTGAGCCTCTCTTTCCCCAGGCCCCTGCTCATTCTTCTTTCCTCTCTGCCTACAGGAAGACAAGAACGAAATATCGAGCTACATACACGCGACGCGAATTTCCCCGCCCGGCCACCTCGCGTCGTACATCTTGACGCAGGCTAGCATTGAGATTGGCACTTCAACCCGTCCATTCTCGGTTGCAGGCGCCGACCGAAGAGAGCCAGCTCGACTTCTGCCGCATGCTCTGGCAGCATAAAGTATGAAAGGAGCAACTTTTTAGAGTTTATTTGAAATTATCCGTTGACCAATTGATTTAGATTCATAATATTATATAATTTGAATGCTAAATGAGTCAAATTCGTGAAAAGGTCCAGACGATCGTCGCGGTGTGCGACATGGGAAACAGCGTCGAATTCACGCCGTATTTCGACGCGCGAGAGAAGAAGAAGCTCAAGGCTAACCTTTTACTTCTTCTCATGCATTTTTACTACTCGTAAAAATTGGCTCAATAATTGTCTCGTTTGCACTCTGTTTTGATATTCATGTAATTTTCTAAGACTTCTTTTTTTGGTGATTGAATTTGAACAATTTTTTTGCAGATCCAGAATCGCTTCGTGTTCAAGACGATTTCTGTGAAGAAGGAGGGCTGGCTCATCCGCCACGACCTGCGGCTGAAGAACTTCAATCCGGAGAAGGGTGAGGCCAAGGAGCGGGTCATCCAAGTCATCAACGCCACCAACTGGGCGGTGCGTTTTCGGCTCTTTCCTCTCGCTTCTCTCGCTTCTCTCCACTCTAAGCGCTCTCTCCTCTCCCTCCTCTCTCTCCCTTCTCACCTCACTTCTCTCACTTCTCTCACTCTCTAGTTCTCCCTTTTCTAGCGCGCATCTAGTTTGCTAAATACTTACCAACTATTAATTAGTAATAGTTCCGAAATTTTAAAACTTAGGCGGATCGGCCGTTCGATGCGAAGAAGCTGGCTGCGTTGGTTCGTGCAGTCGAAGTGGAGGAGCAGATGGCCTCGACCAGCAACGACGGCAGAGTGCGCGACAAGCAATTTGGATGATGATCTTGAGAACTGAATGCCGAATCATATCAAGATATTCAGTTGAAATTGAGAATAAAAAGGAATAGTAAGTATTCATCTTGATTGCCTGGCAGCTGCCGCCCGTCGTGATCCACGGCGCGGCGGGCATCCGCCGCTCCGGCTGCCTCGTCGTCGCATGCATCTGCGCCAAAGAGGTCGGCACTCTTCTTCTTCTCTCTTTCTCTCTTTCACTTTCTCCCTCTCCCTGTCTTACACTCTCTCTCTCTTACACTCTCTCTCTCCCTCTCGCTTCCAGCTCCGTGTCAAGCGCCAGCCGCGTCTCTTCGAGACGATCGAGTTTGTCCGCCGTCACCGCTACGGCGTGCTCAAGCAAAAGGCCAGTCTCCATTGGCTAAAAAAGATTAATATTATTAGAAAACAAAGTATTGAATTTTTTTGTGTTAACTTTTTGTGTGTTTTAAATGCCAATTTACTGGATGTTGTTTTAGAGCATTTTCGTGCTGCTCATCGAGGCTGTCTTCCTGCTCTGCAAGGAAGAAGGCCTCCGCGCCACTCCGCAGCTGCTCGCCACTGCAAACAAGGTCAATTTTATCGGTTACTGTTTGATGACTATAAATTATTTGTTAGTTTGCTTCTTAATTTAAATGATTATACTATTCAGAAGCTGCAAGAGGCACAGGTGAAGAGCCACCTCGGCTACGGCAGCCGCTGAGCCCTCTAAGCCCCGCCTCTTTCCCCCTCGACAACTCTAGGAACACTTGACCATGCACCGCCCCTTTACCTGCCGAGTTCCTTTTGTCTGTCCAATGCTTCTCAACAGTCTCCCTACGCTACCTCCGCCTATTTTTGAATAAAGCGTTTTTTCGTGATTTCAGACATCTAATATAAAAGCGCTCTGTTGTCTTCAAAAAAGGAAAAGTAGACACATGGTCGTGAGAAAAAATCGGTATTATTTTGTGTAGCTCATTTGACAATACCAGTGAGTCCTTGTTTAAATGTATCTAAGTCTCATTTCACACCCATGCGCTTTAATTTCCCGTCTTTTATTCAGCGGCTGTATCTTTTACAGATATACATACACATGTACATACTTGGGAAAGATTAGCGTATACAAACACTGTAAGGTGCGCTATTAAAGAAAATTAAGATGACATTTCGCATTTTTTTCTATTCCAGCAACTTTGAATGATATTCTAATTACCGTCACAATTGTCGGTCCGATCTCACATTTCTCCTCTTCACTTTCCCTCGAACCCGCAGTCGAGAATGGTCGGCTCTTCCAAGTTTGATGACTCGCGAAAGCGAATCAAGAAAGTTGTCAGCGGATTTTCCTTTTTCTCTAAAACAAACAGTTCCTCTCCCTCTTCCTCTGACTTCTCCGCTTCTCTTCTCATTCGCTGGATGTGAAAAACATTTTCAGTATTGATATTTTGTAAGTAAAATGGGTTTAGCCGACTTCGCAGCTGGTGATCCCGGGCGAGGACGGCCGGCCCCTCACTGCAAGCATGACGAAGAACATGCGCAGCGAGCGAGTGGCTGAGGAAGAGTTCGAGGTCAGTCAAGGGATACTGTAGAGTGCGATTCTGTAGTCTGCCAGGGCACAAACCACATCATTCTATCTTTTCGCTGCAGGACACAGAGTCGCTGCGCACTGCGCTTCCGTTGCCTTCTCCTCTCGCTCTGCCACCCTCCGCGAGATACGAAGTGAAGGAGGACGGAGGCAAGCAAAATGACGAAGAGGCGAAGAAGGCGAAGATTCCGAGCGGTGCGTTATCGGAGCTATTTCTCAACAGCGGTGGCCGGCCCCGGCCCCCGGGGCCGGGGCCGGGGCCGAGCTCTGGAGCGGGGGCCGGGGCCGACCTCTGGGGCCGGGGCCGGGGCCGGGGCCGACCTCTGGGGCCGGGGCCAGGGCCTACCCTGGGGGCTGTGGGTAATTAAATTATGTTAACCCCCAGTTGAACATATTATGAGCCAATTTATGATCAAATATGCCACGCTTTATTCAGTATGCGATACAGATGTATAGCGCATACGCATTTTCTCAATTTTGGCTGAATTTTTCCCCCGACGCGAATTTTTTTTTAAGAAAATTTTTTTGCTTTGGAGCTGGGGCCTCCTTCGGAGCCGACCATGGGGGCCGGGGCCGACCTCTGGGGCCGGTGCCAACCCTAGGGGCCGGGGCCGGATATTTTCGGCCCCCGGCCACCCCTGTTTCTTAACCTATTTAATATCAACGTTTATTCAACTTTAATTTATGCAGAACAATGCCAACTAATTATAATAAAAAAAAAGATTAATTTAAATTTCAAATGATTTATTCTAATAAGTATGTTAAAATTCTCATTTATCCCAAAATTTTCAGCATCCTATTTTCTGAAGAAGGCTGAGACCCTGACTGGAGCCACGCCCATCCAGCCTGGAGCCACGCCCATCCAGCCTGGAGCCACGCCCACTGAGCTTGGAGCCACGCCCACTCAGCCCGGAGACCCGCCCACTAAACTAGGGGAGAACTTGGCCCCCCTTCTCACTTCCGTCGAGAATCTGTTCACCACTCTCTCCTCATCCTCTTCGAGCTCCGTCGAAAACACCGAGGTGGCGAGAGATTCACATAAATCGCTCCTTCCAAATTATTTAGAATTTTACAATAATCTAAAGCAATTAGCATAATAAAATGTCCATAATACAAATCAAACAACTGGATCATATTAAAAGTATTGTTACAGGAGGCAAGGATAGAAATAATTATCTACCGTGGTACCATTTTGAATGCGCGCCGACAAACATTTAGCCCTTTTTATGCTTATTGTTAGAAGGCTTGGGAAATAGGAGAGTTCCTAGCGCCTACAGTAAAGAAAATTTTGCAGAGCCATATTTTTCTCTTAAAGGAGCATGAACACCGAAAACTCCTACGCGGAAAACCCTGTAGAATCTTCCGAGATACTGTAATTCAATTCTCTTTTAAAATAATATTTGCACTGAAAAACAGTGCACACGGACTAGTAAAAACTTTTCGAAAAATTTTGATCGTGAAATTTTTTTCGGAATTTTGATATTTCCATGGGAATCATCGCAGAATTACAAACGAACAGAGAAAAATGGACTGGAGATGGTTGTTTTCATTTATTTCGACAATGCAAGAGATGATGTTTAAAAAATATTTTCCCGCCTACAGGCCGGTGGTGAATATCCTGGAGTTAAATTTCTGCTTAACATACAAAAAACAGAAATATATCGTACAGCACCAAAAATTTCCCTGATACAGGCACATTTTTTAAATGTAAATTTCTCGCAAATGCTGTACTTTTGAATCTTTTTACTATGCAGAAGTGTTCGCATGAAGTTCATAGACTGACTCGTGTAATAGCTTAAGTGATAAAAAGAATGGGTTTCATGCTCCTTTAACTTTATAACAAGTAGAGAAAAACGGTTAAACTTTCGGGAACTATGTAGACAACTGTGAATTGATGCACGCTCATAAAAACACATTAATTATTCAGTGAACGGCTCCTTTAACGAAGTATCTATTCGCAGGTTCAAGCCCGCCTCCCCGCCAGGATCACCTACGTCAAGGAGGTGAACAAGGTTCGAAAACAAGAAAGTTTTGCCTTGTAATCTGAATTCATCTTGAATTTTGTGTGGACTGAGGAAAGAAGAATAATTCATGTAATTCAGGAGGACAAGTATGACAAGGACGTCGAAGCGGCGTTCGAGGGCAGCTCGGGAACCTTCTACTACCAGTGGGGATTCTGTCTCCTATTCTCTTTTCTTATCTGTTCAAATCTGCTTCCTCTTCAGTACCATCGGCGGCATCTCCGGCAGCACTCTCCGAGCTGTGGAGGTGCTTGGCCTTTTCCCGCTTTTCAAGCCGTTTTTGAAATTAAAAAAAGACAAAAACAATAAGTTCAACTAAAATGAACCTAATTTCCCATCCCTTCCAGGCCCGCGTTGCCACTCTTCCCAAGCAGCTTCGTGCTGAGCCGGTGGATCTTCTGGCGGCTCTTCCGCCGGCCCGCCGTGCCCTCCCCATCAATGGTTTTGCATTATTGCGAGGGAAAAAGATTAAGATCCCAGTGAAATTGAAATAATATGAATGTGAGTGGACTGGTGAGCGGAGCCTAATGGTGGGCGGAGCCTAAAGAGATCTGTTCGCAGGTGCCGAAGTCGCGGACTTTGAGCGCGGCGCCTTGCGGCCGTGCCGGCAGGCCGATCCCTGCCACGCGCCGGGCGTGCGCGAGGACGCGTTCATCGCGTCGCTCATCGCGGACGCCAACCACATCTTCGAGGCAAAGGAATATCTATTTTCCCGCCAATTTGAATTTGAACGATTTCGAATGGCTCAGAAGTCCTCTCGCAACGACATCGAATTCCGCATCCACCGCGGCATCGACGAGGCCGGCCTCCCATTCGTCGAGTTCGAAGTGGCGCCGAAGCAGCCTCCCGCTCGCCCCGCCCACCCGAAGAAGAAATAGGCCCCGCCCACCCAAAGAAGTTGTAGGCTCCGCCCTTCAGACGCGTCAATCTCCACTTGGCAATTCCGATTCTTGCCCCGAGATAAATTTGTTTCTATACGTTGACAATGAAACCTTTTGCAATTAAATGAATGCAACCCATATGGTTTAACTTACAAAGCTTACGGCAACCCAAATAACAAAAGTTACAAAAGTTACGGTAGCCTAAATGGCGTCAGTTGCTTTCTGCGATCGCACTGAGTGAGGCCAACATGAAAGTTGTTCGCCTTTTCTTAGGCAAAGCAGTTGTGTTTCTATTCAATCTGATACATATTTTATTCTGGATTTATGTATATGCATTACTCAGGAAGAGCCTCTTGTGCTCATGGGCATGGGTTCGTTATCCTTCATGCAGAGAGAGAGAGAGAGAGAGTGAGAGAGAGAGGGGGAAAGGGGACAGAAAGAAGGAGAGAGAGAACGAGTGAGTGAGAAGAAAAAGTAGACGAGAGAAGCACGGAGAGTCAACCATCAGCGATGAAGAATTGTAAGGAGAATGTGAAAGTGCGAGTGTGAAATTCTTTATTCTTTATACGAGTGCATCCTCGTGAACTTTTAGTTTCACATTTGTTATTTCAAAAAATGTTTTTCCTTTAAATAAGTGAAGCGCACGGATTGCACTGATAACATTTTTGAAAGGTATATAAAAGATTTCTGCCGCTATCAAAATCATTCTTCTCACTTTTCTCCACGCTGGTCGGCTGACTGTGACTTCTCGTTCTTGTTCTGGAGATGGGAGACGGGGTACAGCAGAATGGGCAAATCTGCCGGGTTTCGAAGAATGCCAAGACCACTTTGGTCAGAATTCGTGCTTTCGTCGTCCTCGTGCTACAATTCTTTATAATCTTGATATTTCGACTTTAATTATTTTATAAATTTGAAATAAAAGAAATTTTATTCCCATAAGTTTGAACTCAAAGTTTGAATCGTCCAGCATAATATCAGTGGCCTGAAATGATTTCCTATAACTTCTCTCTCTTACAGCTACATAGCTCTTCCACTAAAAGTGACGTTTTGCTATCGAAGAATTGTTCTCTCCAATTGAATCCAAGGCGCTTTAATATTGTGCCACATAAACTTTAAAGAGTTCTTGTAATATTTCGAAACGGAAAATGATAATGGCGATGGAAATTTTTGCGTTCACTCTTGTTTTGCCTAAAGTCGCATACAAAAAAAGGGGCAAAAAAATTTTTTTCAGTGATTATCATTATGCAATAACAATCCCTTGCAGAATGTCGTCTTTGATGACGGCACGAAGATGAAGTTCGACCTCGTGCCGAGAGCGGAGGAGTCCGTGGCGCCAGCGCCGAAAGAACTTAAAGACAAGCAGGCGCCGAGAAAGGAGGAGTCCGTGGCACCCGCGCCGAAAGACCTCGAGCAGAAGCTGGCGGCGAAAACAGAGGAGCCTCTGGCGCCGTCAAAGAAGGAACTCAAGCAGAAGCAGGCGCCGAAAGCGGAGGGGCACGTGTCGTCGGCCAAGAAACAACTGAAGGACAAGCATCCTGTGGCGTCGGCCAAGAAAGAACGCGAACCCAAGCCGTCCAGGAGAGAGGGAACTGCCAGTTGCTCCTCTTTGGGATATTAAACAGGCCACCCTCAACTCTTCTTGACACTTACAATTAATTATAATGAAACGAATAATTTGAAAATCAAAATGTGCGGAAAAATATTTCAGGAGACCAGGCGAAAGAGGATCATCAAGTGGGCGGAGAGGATCTCGACTACGGTAAACTTTCCCTCACTTCTCAGTCCTCTCTCTCTCGGCTGTTATAATGAGTCTATCTTGCAGTCCATCCGCACCATAGCTGAGGAGTACGTCAATAACCTAAACGACTACATCACGCCCAACGCCTGCTTCCACAAGCAATCATCCAAGGAGCGGTACGTAATACTTGTTCTCTTCTCTCTCTCTCTCTCTCTCTCCTCTCTCTCTCTCTCTGTCGTCTCCTCTCCTTGCTCCCCCTCTCTCTCCTCCTTATCTCACTTTCTCTGCAGCGACTCAGACGTTCCCTGCCTAATGAACAGTCGTGTCGTCCTCCCTTCGAAGAACGGGGATGACTTTATCCACGCGAATTGGCTGCACCTCCCGACAGGCCGGGATTACATCGTCACCCAGGTAATCTTGTTTTATTTGGAATATTAATTTAACTTTGTAATCAATATTTTACTTGAAGAAAAGAGATAATAGTAAAAGAGTACTTGCTTTGAAGGCGCCGACCCGCGAGACGGTCGATGACTTCTGGAGAATGTGCGTCCACGAGGAAGTGGCACTCATCGCCATGGTCTGCGCCTTCGAGGAGGGCGAGTTTCATTTTGAATTCGAGCTCTTTATTAGGCGGAAGAGCGATTTTTAAAGATGCGACAAAAGATTCAAAATTATTCAAATAAATCACTGTTATTAAAGTCGATTATCGATTCTTCAAAGGTTTACCAAACTCTTGGCAAACAAAAAGTCATCGACGAATAGTCTCAGACGGGCAGAAGGTGGCGGCGTACGTGCCGAGCGAGGACGGCGAGATCCGCCCCTTCAGCCACTGCCGCGTCAAGCGGATCGCGCGCGTCTCTCCCTCCGGCGCGCTCGCCAAGTACAAGGAACTCTTCAACATTACGCAGCTCGAGATCAGCTACAAGTTCGTTTCAAGAAATGAATCCACCTATTATTGAAATCATCGATTTATAGGTTTATGTATTTTCCTCTTCCACTCTTTATCAGGAAACGGAGGACGGTATCGGTTCTGCATGCTGAGATGATGGGCTGGCCGGCGCGGCTGGCGCCGCCCTCGGTGGACCCCGTTCTCCAGTTCTGGAGCTGGATCAAGAAGTATCTCTATCTCTTTTTTCGCTCTCTATCTTTTCTCTCTCTATCTTTCTCTCTCTCCTTCCAGAAAGGCCGACTACCGCCCGATTGTGATCCACGGCATGTTTGGCATCGACCGCGCCATGACTCTGCCCGCCCTCGAGTTGGCCGCGTACCGCGTGTCCCGCCGCGAAGACCTCGACATGGCGGACATCGTCCGCGAGGCTCGCTCGCATCGACACCTCGTCAGGCTGCTCCTTCACTATTACATGCTCTCGTCCCTTGGCTCTCCCTTCTCTCTTCTTTCTCCTCTCTCTTCTTTCTCCTCTCTCTTCTCTTCCCCTCTCTCTTCTCTTCCCCTCTCTTTCTTTCTCTCTCTCCTCTCCCTCTCACCTCTCTGTCTCCTCCCTTCTCTCTCCCTCTCTCTCTCTCCCTCTCTCTCTCTCTCTCTCTCTCTCGCTCCTCCAGGCCATCGACAGCCACGTGTCGTACCTGCATCTGCATGTCTTGCTGCTCACTCTCGCCATCTCCGGCCCCTGCCCGCCTGCCCTCGTGGAATCGGTCGGGAGATTCGTCGCCCGCTTTCAGAAGCACGTCAAGAAAAAGCTGCGCAAGGCCGATGTGACCTTGTGAATTCTGCATGCTTCCTGATACGCTGAGGTCATTGAAGGTGTCTATTTGTTTTGGTGGTGCAAGTTGTTTGGTTTTGACCTTTTCAGTACTCTCTCGTTTAGTAACATTGCGAAGAGAATTAGAACCACTGAAGACGGAAGACGTCTCTTCGTCCGTCTCTCACTCTCTCGTCCTCCCCCTTCCTTCTGCTCTTTCTCTCTTGCCCTCTTCGCATCTGCTTCTGTCCCTTTCTCACTGCATTCTCGATCTCTGCAACCCTGTATCCCTTTTCTTTCATTGACAAACTCTGATAACGAGCACCTTGTAGATGCATGAAACAATACAGAATTAAAAATATGGAAGTAAGGAAAGATTGAAAGAAACGCCTGAAAGAAACAAAATATTGATGAATAAAACACAATTGGTGTTTGCCAGACTCCACTATCTAATAAAATTATGAGTGAATATTTAGAATTCATATTGCGGTGATCCCAGGGAGAGCAGTGGTCAAAGGTGAAACATGCTGTGTCTCCTTACAAGTCAAAAATTATTTCGGTTGGAAAGAAGAACGATTGGCTCACTTTTTCGCATTTTCTCTTCATTGATGCTAGCAAACTGTTTTTTATGTTGTATATCATTCCTTCTCATCGTTGTGAAACAGACAATTGTTCAGTCATTGGAGGGGGTTTAAGCTTCTGGATCTCTCGCTTCCTCCCTGCAAGATTGATGGATACATATCTTGCGCGTGAAAAGACGGAAAGACAAATTCACTAATGTTGGGGGGGATTATTGGGGATTCACAGTGCGAGCTCATTCGTACGTGATAATTGTCAACAATAAAAATGAGTCCCACTTTGATCTACATGCGGCGTTCGTGAGAAATTGGATGTAGATCATTACGACGCTTTCAAAATGCTCGGATCCTCCACGTTGTCACGCACTACCAAACCTCTGGCGCAGTCCCTTCCCTCTCTGTCCGGGTATAAAAGGGAGCCCCAGCACCTGCACCCCATCAGTCTGTCAAGATGTCTCTCCCTCTGTCCCTCACTCTCCTTCTCCTCTCGTCGTCTGCGTCTCTCGCCTACGTCATTCCCTCTCAGTCCACGACCACTCCGATTCCGTCCAACGACTTCAAGCCTACTGAGCCAGGCTACGCAGACAAGGAGACGACCACCTTCGCCATGGTATGTTATCAAATTTATTTTAATATTCCCCTCTCATGCACCCTCTCCCTTTCATTCTCTCTATCTCTCTCTCTTTCTCTTTCTTCTTCTTTCTCTCGCTCTCTCATATTCTTCTCTCACTTTCTTGCATGCAGATTTCTGTCCATCTTCCAAAACATTGTTTAAGGTATATTTAGCTTGTATCGCTCAAAATTTTAATTTGTCCCCTTTGCAGGCCCCGGCCGTCTCTCTCGACTACGCCTCTCCCTCCACTGAGAACTACGCGTCTCCCTCCACTGAGAACTACGCTCCCACCACGTCGGCTCCTCTCTTCAGCGATATCCCGAGCACGACGACTGAGACCGGATACGGGGCTGAGGAGACTTCCTCCGTCAGTTTACTCATTCTTCACCCAACACTTTCTCTCTTTCTATCCTTCGTCTCTCTCTCACTCACACTACTGCACTTCTAGCAAAAATTCTCCTCTTACTGTCTTACTACCATTTTTTTTCCGCTCAGGACCTTCCCTCGGGCGGTTACGGTGGCCGCTCCCCTCGTTACGCGCCCCCTCAGGCCCCTCCTGCGGTTGTCCACCAGCAGCCGGCATACACGACCACGCGCGGATACCAGCTGATGGACTTCGTCGCTCCGGTCACCACCTCTGCGCCCTATGTTCCGGCTCCCACCTACCGGCCGCTCCCGCCCGTCATTCTCCCTGCTCGGGTTCGCATTTAGGCTTAGAAATATGCCAAAGCATTAATTCCACCTTTCTTACCAGGACCCAGCGCCCGTGACTTACCAGCCAGAGGTGCCCGCCCGTGTCCAGCCTCTTTCCACGCGCTACATTCTCGTCCCGGTTCCCGAGACTCCCGCTACCTACCCGGAGCCCTCTCGCGTAAGTTTTTCCACTAAAATATTCCTTTAATAGCTTGGGGCACAAACATTATCTGAAAATGGAAGGGGAAACTATTGCCGGCCATATTGTCTCTTAGTACTCTTTAAACATTACCATATTCTCACTCGTTTTAGACTGCCCCGTCGTACCCAGCCCAGCCGTTTCCTGCCCGTCTAGCGCCGGTCTCCCTCCCCTCCAACTACGCACCTCAGCCCTCTCCGGCCATCGCCGCGGCCCCCATTGTCAAGCCAGCCAGCCCCTACTGAACCCCTTCTATTCCTCCTCTGCTAAATCCTTTTTTAATCTGCCCCACTTTCTCTCTTCCGTTTAGTTTCGTGCAATGCTAGAGTTTGTACATATTATCTGTTGTATATTTATGAACTTCTCAGGGAATAAAATGCTTTCTTTTTATCACTGTCTACGTGCAGAATGAAATGATTGGGGCAGCTGTTGAATGGAAGGCTCCTCCAAACAGTGCAGTAGAAAAGCTGTGATGACTTACAGTAACCAAGTAACAAAGGCGAGGGGACGACTCATGCCAAGGAATATTCCGCAAGACTTGGTAGTTCTACATTGTTATTTAATCGACGAAGTTCTCCTTCAATGACGTAACAGGGATACAAAGAGGAAAGACAAATCCTCAATAATCAATAATTGACAATTGCATTCGATTCATTCACTTTCATGCTCGCAGAAAGAACAATAACAAAGTCATGAGATACGAATGATTGATGGAAGTTAAAGAGCGAGAGGACTGTTTTAGTCATATTAATAAAGAGAAAATGCAATGGAGCGATGGTCAAAGAAAGAGTCATTCTTGAGCTGGGCGGAGAAGTTCATAGAGAACAGCGACCGGCACACGGAGACGACGATCTCACTCTGCGGAGCCACGCTCCCCAGGCGCATCTGGAAAGGGGGAGGAATTGGATAATGATGTCACAAAAGTACCTGTATAGACTACGTTTACATATAAACTTACTGATAACTACATAGTAATGTAATATAATAGGACATTTCTTGTCTCTCAAAAAAGAAATGAAAATGATATGCCTGATATAAAATGCGGTCGAGGACGAAGAAGACCCGGCCGCCTGGAGAGTGCACGACGCCCTCCGCGCTCAGCATCTTCACGTCCAGCTCAAATCTTTTCATTTCTGACATGAGAGTTATTAATCTACTTGCATTGCATATTAAATCTTTTTTGAAGAATGTTACGTTTAAGGGAAAATAAAAGAATAAGACAAACAGACTGACCTGACTCTCACCGAACTTGCCCGCCGAGAAGAAGAATCTTTGCACGCCGGTGACCGTCTCCGACCACCGCGCGGTCTTCTTGTCGACGCGTGCGAATTCGTCTTAGAGCGGGCGGTAGTCGACGGAGCCGCGAGTCCGCGCCTCGTCCGCTTCGCTCGAGGCCGTCCGTCGGTAGAGAATGGGCGCCGTGCAGTCGTAGAACAGCACGCTCGCCGGCGGGAGGAAACTGGTGTCGGGCTTCGGCGCAAGGACGTACTTAAAGGGGAAAACACAATCTTGAATTCGCTCCTTTTTTTCTTGAACGAAGAGAGAGAGAGAGAGAGAGAGAGCTTTGGAGAGACGAGAGTATAATAGCCAGGAACATTTAAACAGACTACGATTGTGTTTCGCGCACCTTATAATGTACATATATATATATAAGCATTGAATTAAATAAATTCTTTAGCCCGATGACAGTATTCATACCCCACTTTTCTCTCATCTCTTTAAAGGAGGTATCCGGGGAATAATTAACCTAAGTTTTTTTCAATATGAAAATGTTCATCTTGGCGTAAAACATGCATCCAGAAAGAAACTTAAAGAGAAACTCTTATAAATTTTTTGTTCGATACAAAATGTTCCGAGACATAGTGCACAAACTATAAAGTGAAGCTAGAGTCTACGGCACTTTTTGACTACAGTAACTTCTGTCTTCCGCGCCAACCTTGAATTCAGCCCTGTTCATCATGACCTCTTGCATAGATGTGTAGACGCGTAATCTTGACGTCATCGTAGTCATGGCACTCCACTTTGAACAGTCTGATGCAGTGCTCCGTCGACATGAACACTTTGAGTTCGAGTTGTTGCGTGTCGCTCGAACTAATCCGAAGCATTCGCGGCGCCGCGCCGTTGAGAGGCGAGAGGCGGAAGGCGGCTGAGTATGAGATGGCCAACTCGGAACGGTCATCGACCCGGACGAACACCAGTCGCCAGTCGACGACGCCATCATTGGAATGGCATTCAATGGTGGCGAGAGTTTGCTCATCGAGAAAGACGACTGGATTCGGTGGATGAACAGCGTTGAAAATGCGGGCGTTGAAGCGGAAGCCGTTGAGGAAGAGTTCTCGACTGCCGAGGTCGGAGGAGGTGGACAGCGATGAAAGGGGAACGATGCGGTGCTCACGGAGAAGCTGCTGCTCAGGGTCAACGGAGGAGAGCACGAGAAACGAGTCACTCGCGGCGACAACGGTCCAGGAAGAAGATGAGAAGGACGCAACCGGGTGGATGCCGTGCATTCCCGAAGTGGAATGGAGGTGGGAGTGAGACTTGAAAGCTCTAGTATTAGAGGCAGAGTCTGTGTGTGTGTCAGCGAGAGAAAGAGAGAGAACGAGAGAGAGCGAGATAGAGGGAGCGTAGAGAACCAGAATGAGATACTTTGAGTAGAAGGAGTAAAGTCTCGGGGCACTAATAAGAGTAATTATTCGTAGCTATTATAACATTTTCAGTCTAATTAGGTATGATTAAATTAGTTGTAAAGTGATTGATGACGAGTGGTGTAATGCTTATTTAACGGATTTCTTCTTCGTGAACGACACTCCTAGTTATTTTTGTAGAATGCTTTATGAACATACATGGAAAATTAGATGAAACAGGTAATTTTGTACATAGTATTTGTATGTCCATATCTTACGGGTGCAGGAGCTGTCAACAGCGCGCACCCAGTGCAAGGCGGCAATATAAGGGACCGAGAAAGAGAAAGAGAGGAGAGAGAGAGGAACAGATAGAGAAAGAAAGAGAGAGAGGGAGTGAGAGAAGAACAGATAGAGAGAGAAAGAGAGAGAGAGAGAGAGAGAGAGAGAGAGGAAGTGATAGATAAAGAGTTTTTATTGAATGATTTACATACTTGACCCATTTTACCCCTCTTAATTCATCACCATGGCTAATAATTGCCCAGTGATAGACGGTCTACTCGAAAAAAATTGATTTCGCTGATTTGAAAATGGGATACCGTACCATTTTGAAAATCCGGCAGGGCCGGGCCGGTTCAAAAATATTAGGCCCGTTGACATCTCTGATAGAGAGCGGAACTTTTTCAATTATATCACTTATTCAGCCATGCTTTCTAGTGAATTATGAAAATACCTTTCGCGATGATGATACCGAACAGCGTGTTATTGGTTCACTTACAATAATGATGGATTTCTAAAGTGATGTTGCTTGGTATGAGAGAATCTACGAAAAACTCAATAGTAGATGCCAATATTTGATTCCAAATTTGCCTTGTTGGTCTTGGGTGAATAGTTTTCAATAATATTTTTTACAGATTTCATTTAGAACTTTATTAAAATTGTTACAGAAAATAAAGAGCACGGATAGAATGTGGAAAGGCTACTCTTTATTTGAGCATCTGCAAACTCTTCGTGTCCAGTGCTGGTTGTCGAACATCGGGCGCAAATGCTCTGGCAACAAGGCATTTAAAAAGACCTGTCACCATTTCGGAATTTACCTCAATCCGCCGGTTCATAAACAGTTGGATAAATCGTCGATCCTAAATATGGAATTTCCTCACCTCAACCACATCCTCTGGCATTGCATAAACTTTGGTGCCGATTTTCCTCGCACAGGAAATGGCGTAGTTGGCATTCTTCATTTTATCGCTACCAATCAGCGAAAAATCTACGACTTCCGGGCAAATGGAGTCGATGAAATCGAGAATAGCAGACGAGCTTGAGACCGGCTCGTAGACCGATGCATGGAATAGGGTAATGCGTGAAGACTTATCCGAGGCCTCAAGCTGAAAAAAGGAACAACGCTTAAAGTAATGAAGAAAAAATGGATAAAAATTCATAATCTATAATACCTTCTTGTTGACCCAATGGAACAGATGAGTAAAATTACGTATACAATAACCACATTCCCGGGTAGGAGCCAATACGTCTTGTGCATACTCATGCATCAATTCCTTCATGAGAGCTTAACACAGTAATCATATCATGTATGCATATCATTTTCAAACCGAAAAGATTAACTGCAAGTAGCGTTTCGATGGCTTCCATGAATAAACAACATGCAGATACTCAACTTTTTCCCGAGCTCAACTGCATATTCGCAGTTTCTGTTTGGATAAATCCATCAAAGAACGCGATAGAGAGTCTTGAAGAAACGTGTCCGATACGTGGTGCTGGGTTTGATTATATCGTAGAGCTAAAAAGCAGGTCAAAAAGTTACAATGCTCATTTGTATGTGCATACATGGAAGTAAAGGCAGAAACAGAGATCATTATGTAAATTACTATCGTAAATAATGTAATTATACACATAGAAGAAAACAGTTACGAGAGTCATGAATACGAAGGCGAAAGAGATTCATAAATTGACCATAATAAAGTAAAGCACCTGATAGATGATATCTCCACTTCTGAGATCCTCGCGCAGGCAGTTGACATAAGGAACGACTCCATGTGAATTCAGCCAGTTACGGTATATCTTCTCCCGTCTCGGCTTCACTACAACGAACCTGACTTGAATCGGAAGTCCATCAAGGGAGACTATTCTGCCAACTAAAGCACATTTATTACATAAATAACAAGCTTAAGTACGTTGAGTAATAAAAAATATTTTAAAAAGAATTTTTGTGGAATTCCATGGGAAATTCGCAACAAGTAAGCTAACGCCTATACCAAGTATGGCACTCGCAGTGGCGAATCCACGTTATTCTGTTCTCCCGCCCCCCTCGCTGCTCACCCTCTAATCTCTATCTCCTGACCTTCAGATCCAAGTGACCTAGTCAAGCTTTCTCTCTCTCTCTCTGTGCCATCTGTCCTTTCTCGCACCCACGAATATCGCTCTCCTTTTTGACCTCGGCGAGCACCAATGGATGTACATATTTAGCTCTACTCTGGCAATGACTTATTGTTAGAACAGAAGTTAAATTGTCCATAAGGCCGGCATAACTCCACCGCATCCCTCACTACTTGCCAAAAACTCACAATCTCGATCATCTTTTCAATTCTTCCTTTTCTAGATCCATTCCTCATTCTTCTTGCTTACGATCCCTTATTCAAAGTGGCTGCTGGAAAGCAGTCATGAAGCACATCGATGCCTCGACAGCTGAGCACTACAATCGACGGCGCATTCGAGATGGCGACGAAGACGATTTTTTAATTGTCTGAAAAACATATTAGATGTACTTTTTTCAATATAAATGATTTGGAAAAGTTTGCCTATTTATGGCTTAAAAAGACTAACAAAAGTATTTTTTTTCTGACATTATGCTTTGAAGAAAAATTGATATGAGTTCTCACAAGATGGGATTTCCAGTTTATTTTTTCCTTTTCTTTTTTTTCATTTTACTTTAATGTAAATCAAAGTTGTGTAAAAAGCGAAGCATTTTTAGCCGCAAGTTTGAGGGGCGGGAGGAATGAAGATGCGGTCAGGAGAGGAGCTTCTTCTACTGGGCCGAGATCGGCAGGGTCACCTCGCCAGCGACAGCGGTCGCCTTAAGAGGAAAATATGGAATTATTAAATCATTTTGCCTCAAAAATTGGTCTCTTGAAAACGATTCTATTAAAAAAAGATGCTGAAATGAGAGTGAAGAATGTCGAATAACTACCATAGAATAATCCATCGAAATATCTCAAATGAATGGTTCTCGTTTCATAATCCTCACTGGAGATCCATCCACCGATCTCCTCAAATCTCCTCGATTGTTGCTGAAAACCTTGAAAGCCGCGGTGGCGTCCGCGGCGTCTACGTGCGCCTTGTCCTCCTTGGGTGCTCCAGCCAACCCAGTGATCTCGAGAGGGGCAGCTTCGTTTACCTTTCTCTTTACTTTATGATAATTTTTTATTGTTTTGTTTCCTTTTTCGTTGTAGCTCGATACATTTCTCAAGACTGCTTTATCCTAGTGCTAGAAAGAGAGGGCAGTGTGAGGAACGGCAAGGGGATGCTGGAGTGACAAGGGAGGGGAGGGGGTTCTTGGAGGCAGCGGAGAGGGATCTAGGCAGCAGCCACGCCAGCCTTGGCGGCCAGTTCGAGACGCCTCGCCTTGGTCTCGGAGCGGTACATCTGGAAGGAGACCACCATCTCCTCGGTCACCTGAAAACACAAAAGAGTAAAGAGAGTGAATATGAAAAGCAAAGACCTTCATGACGGCGGCATCGTTGTTGAACTGGCCGCAGTAGTGGGGCGCGGAGAAGAGCGTCACCATCTTGCGGCCGGCGAAGAACTCGTAGCCGTCCTGCACGACTTGGTGTGCGCGGGCGACGAAGTCAATGTCGAGGGTTCGGCAGATGGAAGTGACGACGTCGGCCCCGAAGACGTAGCTGACCCCGCGGGTGTTCGCCGTCCAACCACTTACCCACTGGTCCGGGTCCGCCCAGAGGATGTCGATGCCCATCGAGGGATTCGGAGGGTCCTAGAGAGAGAAAAGTGAGTGAGGAAGAGGCAGGGAACGGAAGAGACCTGCGGGCGTGTCAGGTTGCGCAGCTGGTCGAGCGAGTTCATCTGGGGCGACAGGCCGCCGTGCATGCAGAGGATGCGTCCCCCGATCAGCCCGACCAGCGGCATCCAGTTGAAGGTCTCCTGTGAGAATATTATTATGTCGTGGTATTTGTTTCTTCTTCCTTCATACGATTCAGATGAGAGTAACCTGGAAGCAGTTCCAGACGCGCGCATTCTTGAAGCGGCGGGTGACTTCCTCGTAGAAGCCGTAGACGCGGTTGATGGCCGGGCATTCGTGGTTGCCACGCAGCATGAAGAAGTTCTCGGGGTACCTGAAAAGAGATGGAGAATGGGGAGGAAGGGTGGAGAGGAGAAATGTACGTATTTTGAAGAGAGAGCACGAGTGCGATAGAGAGAGAGAGAGGGAAAGAGAGAGAAAGAGAGAGGAAGAGAGAGAGTGAGGGAGTTGACTTGATTTTGTAGCAGAACATGAGACAGATGGTCTCGATGTTCTGGCGGCCGCGATCCACGTAGTCGCCGAGGAAGAGGTAGTTCTGCTCGGGAGGGAAGCCGTTCTTGTCGAAAAGGCGGAGGAGGTCCGAGAACTGCAAGACAGAATCTTCTTTCACTTCTTCATTATTCTATTTCACTTTTTCAAAATAATGATAGAACATTACTAGTGACTTTATTATTCAAATTGCGAAGAGAATAAAATTGGAATTGAAATGGCTTTTCTTTAACCTGGCCGTGGATGTCCCCGCAGACGATGACAGGAGGGTCGATTTCGATGAGCGAAGGCTGAGCAGCGAAGACCGCCTTAGCGATCTCGCAGATCTTCATCAAATCTTCCGGTGAGACCTGAAGAGAGAGTGAGAGATGGAAGAGAAAGAGAGAAGGCGAGAGGATGGCAAAAGAGAGAAAGAGTCGATGGGAGGAAGAGAAAGGAGAAGATGAGGGGGGAGATCTGGGAAGAGACTGACGGAAGTGGTGAGCCGGCCGCCCGGAGCGCCGACGTTCATAAGGCGCGACATCAGGTTGTCGACGAAATTGGCCGCTGGCGACGTAGCCATCCTTGCGATGTGCACCGCCTTGAAGAAGGAGTCGACCACGCGAGAGTGAGAGATGAAAGGCAAGTGATGGTCAGCAGCCAATCCTGCCTCTTTTATACCTTTTCTCGAGCTTTGCCCTTTACGAGCAGACTAATTACGTGGAGAAAGCGAGGAAATATTTTGCGAGCTTTCATGAACTTTTCGGCAAAATGAGGAAGCTGAATAAAAATTTAACGTTGCGACCTCTTTTCTCACGTTCAGCTCTTTAATTTTATGCAAATTCATTTCCTTTTGTACTTATAAATCGATCGGTGTAGATTTACAATGCAAATATGAAATTCAATATTAGGCATTAAACTTCAGCTCATTCTTTCTCTTACGCAGGACAAAGCACGGCTGATTTTAAAAGTGTTAAAAGCAATCTGAAAAGTGAAAGAGAACAGCTCCGGTCCCTTGTCTCTCTGTGTTAAGCTGGAAAAAAACGGCACTATAAGCCATAAAAACTTTAAAATGCAATGTTATAGTCTCCCAATTTTTGACACTACTGTTAAAACAAATAATTTTTAAAAAAAAGTTGTAGAAAAAGGATTGCCATGGAAGTGCCAAACATTTCCGAAATGTTTGGTCGAATCGTCCAAAAACGCAACCTAATCGATTGAGGCGTTTATCCATTTCCCAAAGTGGGGAATAAGCGCCAAAATTTTGTTCCCAAATTTCTTTTTACAGAAGTCCAGCCCTTGTTTCCCCTGCTTTATGAGAGAACTGATGAGATTCTTTCTTCGCACTCTCGCCATCTATTTGGCTTCCCAAATCTAATCGAATTGAGAAATCACAAGTAGTAACATGAATTCCTAATTTTTTGCTCGTAATTTTTTTGTCGGGTTTCTTCGCGAATTCTAAGTACTACATGTGATTTCCCTATTTATCAGGGGAAATAAGGGAAACAGCATAGAAAAAAAATTTGATGAGAGCTCATTGTCAGATACGATTTTCAGGTAATTTTTTTCTTTCCTTTCTTATTTAACTTTCATGTAAAACAAAGTTTTGGTAGAAGCGTAGCATTTATAGTCGACCATTAGAAGCGGAGAGGGGGGGGGGGAATGGAGATGCGGTAAGGGGAGGAGCTTCCTACTGGGCCGAGATCGGCAGAGTCACTTCTCCAGCCACGGCTGCCGCCTGAGGACGAAAATGAGCTATGGAATTATTTATCATTTTTCCAATAGTTTCTCAAACAATCGGTCGCTTTGAAAAGATTCTATTAAAAACCGTGCCAAAATGAGACCGAAGAATGTGGAATAACAACCATCCACCCATCTCCTCAAATCTCCTCGAATATCGCTGAAAACCTTGAAAGCCGCGGTGGCGTCTGCGGCGTCTGCGGGCGCCTCTGCGAACTGGATGACGAGCTTGTCCTCCTTGGGTGCTCCTGCCAGGCGAGTGATCTCGAGGGGGGCGGCCGCGCCCGGCTCAACAAAGCCGAACACCGGCTTCAGGCGGTACTCGTTGTTGTTCGACGACTTCACCTGCAAGCAGGGAGATTTTACTTTAAACTGATTCAAATATATTTATATGTAGCTTTGGATTGAAAAGTGAATAATGTTTGACTTAATTGTTTTACTATAAATATAAGCGTACGGAACGGCAAACCTTGAAGACAAGGCGGGCCGCGCTCGGATTGGCGATCTGATGAACGGAGGCACCGCCGGCGGCAGGGACCGTGGCCGCGGGGGGATCGACGGAGAGAGCAGACATGGCGAGAGAGTGAAGGTGGAGTGGAGAGCGCAAACGGCTAAGAGAGGCGACTGTGGAGCAAATGAGGAAAAAAAAGCTTCTTTTATACTGCCAAAGAGCACTAATTGTGCACTTTGTGTTCTAATTATGCACTTTTCAGTGAAATCTCCACTTTTGTACTTGAAAGTTCACTTTTATATGGCATGCAATTTGCCAATTTGCCAAATATCAATTGAGAAAATAGTGCACAAATCCAAGTTTTCACCCTTGTTTCCCTTGCTTTCAGGGGGATTCTTCGCTTTTCTTAGTTTAAGTTTGTGTGTTTAAGTTGATAAACTTTTTCAAATCATTTAGTTTTTCTAAAAACGTCAAATATTTTCCTAAAAATGCTAACGCAGTTTTGGCAGGAATCGAGAAACCGAATAAATTGAGTGATCAATAAACGATCTATAATTATTAATATTTATTTGTTCGAAAATTCTCGAACGTTCGCCATAAAAATGATGGTCGGCTCGAGCTGAAGCGACACTGAACTCGGCTGGAGTTGAATGGGCGACTGCTTCGATGAGCGCATCTGGCGACGCTGGCGCGGGTCCGAACACTTTTTTCGGTGTCATAGGGGTACCCATAGTGCGATAGGCAGGGCAGAGGCCGACCTCGGGGAGCTGGGGCCGGATATTTTAGGCCCCAGGCCACCCCTGTCTTTAGGACCCTAATTCATTGGTTGAGTAGTGAAAATATGTTTACGATTAGATTTGGGAAGCCAAATAGATGGCGAGAGTGCGAAGAAAGAATCTCATCAGTTCTCTCATAAAGCAGGGGAAACAAGGGCTGGACTTCTGTAAAAAGAAATTTGGGAACAAAATTTTGGCGCTTATTCCCCACTTTGGGAAATGGATAAACGCCTCAATCGATTAGGTTGCGTTTTTGGACGATTCGACCAAACATTTCGGAAATGTTTGGCACTTCCATGGCAATCCTTTTTCTACAACTTTTTTTTAAAAATTATTTGTTTTAACAGTAGTGTCAAAAATTGGGAGACTATAACATTGCATTTTAAAGTTTTTATGGCTTATAGTGCCGTTTTTTTCCAGCTTAACACAGAGAGACAAGGGACCGGAGCTGTTCTCTTTCACTTTTCAGATTGCTTTTAACACTTTTAAAATCAGCCGTGCTTTGTCCTGCGTAAGAGAAAGAATGAGCTGAAGTTTAATGCCTAATATTGAATTTCATATTTGCATTGTAAATCTACACCGATCGATTTATAAGTACAAAAGGAAATGAATTTGCATAAAATTAAAGAGCTGAACGTGAGAAAAGAGGTCGCAACGTTAAATTTTTATTCAGCTTCCTCATTTTGCCGAAAAGTTCATGAAAGCTCACAAAATATTTCCTCGCTTTCTCCACGTAATTAGTCTGCTCGTAAAGGGCAAAGCTCGAGAAAAGGTATAAAAGAGGCAGGATTGGCTGCTGACCATCACTTGCCTTTCATCTCTCACTCTCGCGTGGTCGACTCCTTCTTCAAGGCGGTGCACATCGCAAGGATGGCTACGTCGCCAGCGGCCAATTTCGTCGACAACCTGATGTCGCGCCTTATGAACGTCGGCGCTCCGGGCGGCCGGCTCACCACTTCCGTCAGTCTCTTCCCAGATCTCCCCCCTCATCTTCTCCTTTCTCTTCCTCCCATCGACTCTTTCTCTCTTTTGCCATCCTCTCGCCTTCTCTCTTTCTCTTCCATCTCTCACTCTCTCTTCAGGTCTCACCGGAAGATTTGATGAAGATCTGCGAGATCGCTAAGGCGGTCTTCGCTGCTCAGCCTTCGCTCATCGAAATCGACCCTCCTGTCATCGTCTGCGGGGACATCCACGGCCAGGTTAAAGAAAAGCCATTTCAATTCCAATTTTATTCTCTTCGCAATTTGAATAATAAAGTCACTAGTAATGTTCTATCATTATTTTGAAAAAGTGAAATAGAATAATGAAGAAGTGAAAGAAGATTCTGTCTTGCAGTTCTCGGACCTCCTCCGCCTTTTCGACAAGAACGGCTTCCCTCCCGAGCAGAACTACCTCTTCCTCGGCGACTACGTGGATCGCGGCCGCCAGAACATCGAGACCATCTGTCTCATGTTCTGCTACAAAATCAAGTCAACTCCCTCACTCTCTCTCTTCCTCTCTCTTTCTCTCTCTTTCCCTCTCTCTCTCTCTATCGCACTCGTGCTCTCTCTTCAAAATACGTACATTTCTCCTCTCCACCCTTCCTCCCCATTCTCCATCTCTTTTCAGGTACCCCGAGAACTTCTTCATGCTGCGTGGCAACCACGAATGCCCGGCCATCAACCGCGTCTACGGCTTCTACGAGGAAGTCACCCGCCGCTTCAAGAATGCGCGCGTCTGGAACTGCTTCCAGGTTACTCTCATCTGAATCGTATGAAGGAAGAAGAAACAAATACCACGACATAATAATATTCTCACAGGAGACCTTCAACTGGATGCCGCTGGTCGGGCTGATCGGGGGACGCATCCTCTGCATGCACGGCGGCCTGTCGCCCCAGATGAACTCGCTCGACCAGCTGCGCAACCTGACACGCCCGCAGGTCTCTTCCGTTCCCTGCCTCTTCCTCACTCACTTTTCTCTCTCTAGGACCCTCCGAATCCCTCGATGGGCATCGACATCCTCTGGGCGGACCCGGACCAGTGGGTAAGTGGTTGGACGGCGAACACCCGCGGGGTCAGCTACGTCTTCGGGGCCGACGTCGTCACTTCCATCTGCCGAACCCTCGACATTGACTTCGTCGCCCGCGCACACCAAGTCGTGCAGGACGGCTACGAGTTCTTCGCCGGCCGCAAGATGGTGACGCTCTTCTCCGCGCCCCACTACTGCGGCCAGTTCAACAACGATGCCGCCGTCATGAAGGTCTTTGCTTTTCATATTCACTCTCTTTACTCTTTTGTGTTTTCAGGTGACCGAGGAGATGGTGGTCTCCTTCCAGATGTACCGCTCCGAGACCAAGGCGAGGCGTCTCGAACTGGCCGCCAAGGCTGGCGTGGCTGCTGCCTAGATCCCTCTCCGCTGCCTCCAAGAACCCCCTCCCCTCCCTTGTCACTCCAGCATCCCCTTGCCGTTCCTCACACTGCCCTCTCTTTCTAGCACTAGGATAAAGCAGTCTTGAGAAATGTTTTATGTTCGAACGGCAAAAGGAAAAATTTTGGTACTATTGTACTATTCCCACCCCACGTATGAAAAAAAAATTTCGAAAATTTTTTTTCGCTGAAATTCACCAGAGAGGGGGTTTTTGGCACGGGGAATACGAATATCATATTCATTTCATCCTCAGGCTTCACTTAATTACCGTCGCAATGTACATGGCGAAGCTTTGGAAGGTGCAAAACATGCATTCTACGTCCCTAAATTTACCAAACTTACCGTGAAAATGACATAATGATAAGAAATAGATATGATATTCGTATTCCCCGTACCGAAAACCCCCTTGGGTTGAATTTGAGCAAAATAATTTTTTTGAAAAAAAATTTTCAACCTCTGGGGTGGGAATAGTACAATAGTACCAAAATTTTAATGAAGAAAATCATAAAAGTAAAATTTAGGAAATCATAAAAATAAGCAATAATCACAGGGGTCACACTCCACATAAAAATTTGCAAGATTTTAAGTTCACCAAATATGAGATACTACACCGCCGCAACAAGTCATGAGTTTTCCGCTCAGGACCACCTCTTTGTGACACAGAAGAAAATTACCGTTTTTAGGACCCGTGTGATACACGAGCCATACTAAATTTGCTACGTGGTGTGCTTTGAAAGTGTTGTTTTCGAACGGTTGTAAATTGTTAAAGGTGGACTAGAAAATACTGTTAGGGATATTCACCCGTTCACCTGATTCACACTTTATATGGCAATTTTTGGACAGGTGTGACCCCTGTGAATAATTAGCAGACTTTTTTTGTTGGACAGTGAAAGTTGAATATAAAGTAATAATGAGAAAAGCTGACTTCCGCGGAATAAAGCCATACGAAATTCTACTATCCTATTGTATGTGTCGTAAAATTGATCGAAAACAAAACATACAAGATTGTTTTTTAAGCGAATTCGCAGTACCTCTGAGGTCAATAACATTGACAATAATGGATATTCGCAGGAAATTAGTTAGGCTGCATTGATATGGATTTCACAACCTAGATGGACTGCATCAAAGAGTACCTTGGCGCAGATCTGCGTTTGCGCGTTTATGGCTCAACGCGCCAAGATTGGTCGTTCTCACCGTTGCGTCCAAGTCGAAGTTGAGTGGATTGGGCAAGCAGCTCGACGAAAGCGAAGGGCGCGGCTGCTGTTAAGGTTTCCTTTTGTTCACAACTAAACTTTCTTCTCCACTTTATTGCAGGATCACTCGTGCCTGATATTGTGTTAAAAGAACCAAGATAATTTAGATGGAGTGCCAAGTGCAAGGATGTACTGAATGGGTTGGAACAATTAGAAGGCTTAGAGAGCACCGTCGCCATGATCATAACGGGCGGGCACTTTGATCTGAAAGCTGTGCCCAGTTAGCAACCGCTTTTCACGGATGCACTCGCTGCAGCGACACTACGCGAAGTTTCACCCTGGTACTAAGTTTTTCATGGGATAAAAATCTATACGTAGGCTTGATAGTATATTTCCAGGTCTCTTTGCACCTCTTCGGATTCCCGTCCCCAAAGTTGAATCCAACGAAGAAGGCGAGCTTCCCCCGGCTGGCGATGTTCAGTGAGAATTGATTGTTGATTTTTCCATTTATGCATCATCAGCTGTGCAATTTTCGTTATCTGATGCTCATATAATAAATATTTCCTGGAAGCCTCTGACTTCTTACAATGGACAATAACGAAGCGCAGCCGTCATTGCCTCTATGGTTTTTTGTTTAAAATAATTTTCTCATTTTCATCGCTCTTGTGGAAGGCGTATGTACATACAAGACATGGACGTTTTTAGATGTGTTTTATCACGGGGTTTCTGTTCGGGGTGTGCGACGACGCGTGGCTCGTCCCTTACTTCTTCTCTGCCTGCGACGTCTTGATGTTGTCTCCGTGGTGATTCTTGACGCCGTCGCGAAGCAACTCGACCTCGTCCTTGATCACCGGACCGCCCGCCGGACAAGGCGGCGGCAGAGTCACCGAAAATGAGGAAATGAAAGAAAGTTTTCTCTAACAAAAATTACATCTGTATATATATATATATATATATATATATATATATACGTAAACGTAATGTACATAGTACGCATGGGGTATAGAATGCTAAGTTTTAACCTTGAAGGGGAGGTGCTTGAACTGGTCCTCCGGACGCTTCTCGCGGTCCTTCGCGCCATCGACGCCCTGGAACTGCGCAGCGGATTCGGCCTAAACAGAATCCCAGTTAATTCTGGAAAAGGGTTTATCACTAACACTTGTGAGGGTAAGTTTTATATTAACAAGTAACAAGATTGCATATGTAGTATTATTATTACATGACGCCTATTTCTCTTGCTCGTTATTTTGGAGTAGAAATGAGCACCTTCTTGCCGGTGCTGATGGCACTCTTGGGTACGGGCTCGTTGTCGGCCATGAAGAGAGAGAGAACGAAAGAGCGATGGGAGAAAAGAGAGTTGAAACGAAGACCGAAGAAGCAGACGAACGAAGAGTCGACCGTCGGCGAAGAGGAATGGAAGGGGGAATGAGCGGAGCAAGCGGGAATGCGAAAGCAGGCTTGAGAAATTGCACGTGGAACACTCATTTGGCTGCAACTCTAGTCGCTTAACTTTGAAAATGAATATCAAGTTGCCCTTTTTTGCCAATGGCATTAGCCTATTCGAGAGGTATAGTATGTGTTGATTTCTCATTCTCTCTCCTTTTTAGCTCCCTCTCTCGCTCTAATTCTCACACATACACGTTCTCGCTGTACTAACAGGTCTCCTTCTTTTCAACCACTCGTTTTACTATCCCGATCTGGACGGGATTTCTAGAACATCTTATTGTTAGAAGAAATCAATCAAGGAAATATTTATCTGTTGCTCATAGAAAATGAAACAAGATTGACAAAAAGAAACAAAGGATGACAAAATTAGACAGAGTGACTAGATTAAATAGATAATGGCCAGCGGAGAAAAGGCGTGAGATTGCACAGAAAAGAGAATAAAACACACTTTGCTAAAACTTTGGAACTACGAGAGATCTCTAACAATACGACAGAAGAATAAAAAGCATTAGTCGAATCTACGAAGAAGTGTAATGAAACAAGATATGAACAGTCATCGAACTCTTCTCTCTTCTCTACTGCAAAAGATATGCTGCGCACTAAAACTTCTAGGGTAACAACTACGCTTTCTCCTTTGGAACTCTGCACTATCTCTGTAATCAAGTAGAAGAGAGGAGGCATCTTGAAAAGTTGCCATTGTGGAATTAAATCAGGAGAATAAAATATACATATTAAAAAGTTAACTTTTAAAAGACTAACTAAACAGAACAATGCATAATAGTTAGATTTAGGCAAACTTCAGTATATGAGGTCGGATTTTGTGAAGGAACTTGGGGAATCTAGTGCATATTTACATTGTATCCACTTTGATTTAAGATATCTGAGTGTGTAGAAGTATTTGCAATCATTCATGACGGAAGTACTGTTGCTGGCCGAGTTGATCAACGAAGGTCAGGTCAATGTGTTGGAGGGGTTGGGAGGGCAGTTGGGGGTGGAAGGAAGGACCGAGGAGAGAGGAAACGTCCCCGCCTCCGCCGTTTCCCTCGAGGCCCGATTGAGACAGCATCGAGACTATTTCATCGCCACTGAAATCGGCAAAGAAGGAATGAAAAAAAAAACAATTACAGTATTTTTAACCTAGATTCCTTAAAGATATAGGGTGATAGAGCAAGAGAAAGAGAGGAGAAAGAGAGAGGAAGAGAGAGAGAAAGAGAAAGAGAGAGAGAGAGAGGAAGAGACAGATAATCTTCAACTAACATGTCCATGCTGTTGTTGTTGATGCCTCCTTGCACCTCGCCTGGCGACCAGTCCAACTTTGATTGAACCGAGAGTGGCGAGGGCGAGTCGCCAAAGGAAGCCGAGGTCATCTTTCTAAAGAACCCGAGATTTTAGAGCTTTCTTTTTCTTAAAAGTAAAAACCAATAATGAGAAAGAAAGAGATCTTTGAAATATAACACAATCTTCACTTCCTTAATATATTTTATCAAGTTTAAAAAAAAAATTTTTTAGTGCCTTAATTATTTACCAAAAAAAAGAAGTATGCAACTGACCCGGCCGTCTTGGCGACCATGACAATCTCCGATTGAATGTACCCCGTCGGCGACTCCGCCTCTGTCTTGTGTCTCTCTTCGCCTTCAAAGTACTTGAGCATCTCCTCCTTGTCGATGCTCGGGTAGAGGTAGCTGAAGGAGGAGCACACTATATTTCTATCTTTGCATAATATCTACGATATCTTATACACCCTAGGAAAAGCACATTTTCTGCATTCGCAACCTAACGAGAAGAATATTTTCTTACTATTAAATCGTAGATATAAAAATAGCTTAATAATGTGATTAAATAGTACAATTATATTAAATAGTAATATGCGAACCGAATCTCCTTGAGCTGGGGGCACGAGGCAATTCTCTGAGCGAGCGACAGTTGGTCGAGATCTCGAATTGTGAATGGCGCCAGGTGGAAGGGAACTAAAAGAAACTATTTCATCCTTCCGACCCTTTTGGCCCAATTCCCTCGTAAATATCACACGGTTTTTTGATATGAAACCCTATTTTCTTGCCCTAAATGTAATAAATGAAACCCGACTTTTCTTGCCGTCCTCTTCGTGTGCGAATCCGATGGAAACAGCTCCTGTTTGGGTGTCCGAGAATCGAAGGAGGAAGGACGCGTGGGGCATCTGCAGAAGCTGCTGCGAGGCTCCCTGCTTGCTTACGAAGCCTTGAAGCCATCCTGTAAAAGTGTTCGTTGCCGGCTATGGATTGGAGACACGAGAGTACACTTTGCTAAGCGTAACGGATTCCTGTACGTTGCCAGCGCATCTCGCTTCTAATTTCAGTAAAAGTAACACATTAATCTTTAATTATTACCCGAACATCACATTCTTTCTAACTGTTCAATTTTCACTGCAATTCAGAAACGATAAGAATCTGTCAATCAAATTCATTCCAACCTTCATCCCAGAACTTGAGTAGCTTCTGCTTGATGAGCTGCATGACGGAGAAAAACCACTCCCAGAATGTGAAGCCGACGTCGTCTCTAAGATCCTGCTGAACTAGGCAACGTAGAGCTTCTGGCAAGGATTCTGGATAACACGAATAGACCCCTTTTTAATCCTTTTCATCCATATCTTGTCAGTGCCAACTGCTTTTCTATTTTCATCTGCACTCCACTCATCTAACAACAGTGTCTCTGCTCCTTGCAATCGATTCATACCTTGGCGAACTGGTGGAATGTGATCGGCTTGCTGTCCTGCGTGCCAGGGATGTACAGCTTCTCGTAGAGGTACGCCAGATCCGAGTCGGAGAGAGCACGGCGGGCTCCCGTGAAGAGCGAGAACTTGTGGCGGAGGACTTGGGCCAGCTCGGGCCAAGAAGCCGCCACCATATCCGGCCCGCTGATGCAACGATTCTGGAACGAATTCTTATGTTTCTAAGAATATCAACTGATTGGCTTCAGCTTAAGAGAGCATGTCCATTAGCTTCGAGCGCAGCCTGCCCCGAGAAAATTGTTTTCGAATTCATTAACGGAAAACATTTTGCTTATACAACTCGACGTGCTCTTTTTAATGAGACTAATTTCATCATCATCCGATTTTTTCCCTTCGGGATACGCTACCGTAACCCTGAAAATTCATCGAGCCATAAATCCGTTCAAAATCTGTTTTGAGAAACGATGTACATATCAATCAATAGCATTTCGAAAGCTCTTCAAATTTCATCTGGGAACATGTTTTACGAAAATTTTATTTTGGCCGAGAAAATTGGCGTTAAATTATTTGAAGGGTCGACACGCCACTTTCTGCTCATTTCTACACTCTGGAACCTAGATAGAAAGAAAGAGCGTGAAATTTGCTATCAAATAATCACCATTCAAGAAAAATCTGAGCGTACCAATTTTTTCTATGACGCGAGCAATGCGCGCGAGTCGGTCAAAATGGCACATTTTTGGCCGCCGAGGCACCGTGCAAGCGCATTCATCGATCCATAACTACGCTCAATGTTAAGATTACAAAATCGTTAGCATATCATCTAAGAGCTCTCAGAGAGATCTTCAAATGCTACATACATACTTTTATTGAAATATTTATATTTCTATGGAAAATTTCGTTCTGTAGTTTTAGAACGCTTAAAAAACTACTTTGCAAACATTTCAGCATTTCAAAACATGCATCATTAGAAAGAGCTTGAAATTTGCTTCAAGATGGACCCCTTTCAATAAACTTTCAAGCCTATAATGTTTGGTTATAATTGATAAGAATTGGGCATCAGCTTAGCACAATTCTTCACCGATAAAAAATATTGGAATATTCCAATTCGAATAATCTAAACAGCGAAATTCTTGGGCGAAAAGACAGCGACGCAACTTTACCTACTCTTATGACTTATAACCAAAAATTATAGGCTTGAAAGTTTATTGAAAGGGGTCTATCTTGAAGCAACTTTCAAGCTCTTTCTAATGATGCATGTTTTGAAATGCTGGAATGTTTGCAAAGTAGTTTTTTAAGCGTTCTAAAAGTACAGAACGAAATTTTCCATAGAAATATAAATATTTCAATAAAAGTATGTATGTAGCATTTGAAGATCTCTGTGAGAGCTCTTAGATGATATGCTAACGATTTTGTAATATTAACATTGAGCGTAGTTATGGATCGATGAATGCGCTTGCACGGTGCCACGGCGGCCAAAAATGTGCCATTTTGACCGACTCGCGCTCATTGCTCGCGTCATAGAAAAAATTGGTACGCTCAGATTTTTCTTGAATGGTGATTATTTGATAGCAAATTTCACGCTCTTTCTTTCTATCTAGGTTCCAGAGTGTAGAAATGAGCAGAAAGTGGCGTGTCGACCCTTCAAATAATTTAACGCCCATTTTCTCGGCCAAAATAAAATTTTCGTAAAACATGTTCCCAGATGAAATTTGAAGAGCTTTCGAAATGCTATTGAATGATATGTACATCGTTTCTCAAAACAGATTTTAAACGGATTTATGGCTCAATGAATTTTTAGGGTTACGGTAGTGTATCCCGAAGGGAAAAAATCGGCTGATGATGAAATTAGTCTCATTAAAAAGAGCGGGTCGAGTTGTATAAGCAAAATGTTTTCCGTTAAAGAATTCGAAAACAATTTTCCCGGGGCAGGCTGCCTTAAGCGCATGCTCGACTCTTACAGAGATGCTCTCTTAATAATGTTATAACTTATGCGATCAGTGGTGATAGTTCTTACATTCTTGCAATCTTGCCAAAAATGAGAGCCAAACCCAATGTTGAAAATTGTTCTACAGTATTCTTGATTGTGTTCAGCAAGGGATGGAAAATTTCTACAACTGACAACTGATGAGAAGGAACGTTGCCAGAGAATTGCTCCTTGCGCATCACAGTCTTGAGAGCCATGCACAGTGACCATCAGAGGGAGCGACAGGGTCCAGACGTCGAACTGCACAATTATTCGTTAGCTTTTTTAAATATGTATATTTAAAATGATAATCTAATAAGTAGACATGGCTATGCCCCCAACCTTGCCAAGATTGCCGAGTTGGAAGGAGGAGATGTTGTAGAGGAGCGCGTACTTCTGATCAGTGGCTGCTTGGGGGGCGCCCATTGGAGAGGGAGAAGCCATCTTCAGCTCGGCCTTGGGTGGCGGCTTGCGGTGCGCGATGCGGGTTAGCTTCTTAACATTTTAGCCATTTTAATGAACAAACAAAACCGGTCTCTCTATAATAAACATAAAGAACAGTGAACAACTAATAGCATTACAACATGACATTGCCATACATTAAAACATGAAGTGTCAATTACTTTACAGTACAAAATGTAAGTTATTATACATTAATGTATCCAGAGTGAAAGAGAGCACAAACCGAGTTGTTAAACTTGCAGAGCATGTGTCCACGCTCGTCCATCGTCATCTTCTCGTCCTCGTTGCTGATCGTTCCCACCGTCTTCCTGAAGAAGAGAACATTGCTTTTCTCAACATTAAATATATTAGTATACAACAGGTTACTCGCTACAGAAATCATAAATCCGAAACCGAATTCTACGATGGAGTAAAGTAGCATGGTTAAAAAGAAGACATGTCAAAAACGGAGCACACACACTGTTTTGGGCCTAAATGAAGCATGTTCCCTCTCACAATCAGGTTTTGGTGCAAATTGTACCCAAATATACGTTGTTTTTTTTAAACATTACCCAACCTTATTTTTCTAGCACAAAAGTCCCCAACCCAACCCGTTTTGTAAGGCCCTTGACAGTGACTTCTACTCCATATAGAGGAGAAGGGAATGGAGAAGACTGGACGAAGATAAGTAAATCTCAACTTGAACAAAAGATAGAATCCAATGAATGAGTGAACAAGGGAAGTCACGAACACATCCGAGTAAGCGAGTTGTCCGATGGAGAGCAGACGGGCCTCCTCCTCTGCTATGATTCGAACGGTCACGTTGGTGTGCACGAGATGTTGGCGGATGCCGAGCTTGTCGCCGATCAGCAAACGAGCCTTCAAATATATTATATATTAGTTCGTAGCCTGCCATATAATTTTGACATTACATCTACTTTTTTTTTCGAAAAAGATACTTTCACTAAAACAAAGATCACGTTTGGTATAAATTTTCCTATCAACTACTACAATTATTATCGTTTTTCATAGAACTTGCTACCTCCTGCTACAAATTGAAACGCAGGTCAAAGATAAGGGAATAAAGGCGAATTCCCACCCTCGTAAAAACATGAAGCGAAATAAGTTGAGAAGTACGGTATTCTCACTGCTGTTAAGTTCCCCAAACTTTCGGTGAACACAGGGTTGGTACATGATCCGACCATAGTATCTAGTCAATCTCCCTGTTTAATCCTAGCAATGAGGCAGTTCTACAAGTTACACGAAATCTTTTACCGTACCTCTGTAATGAACTTGTGCTGCGTCTTGAGAACGGGTTCAGGCTGGACGGACACGATGAAGGACTGTGAGACGAGCATGCAGAGGAGCTTCGTCAGTTGTTCCACCTGGACAATGTGAAGGAGAGAGGAGCGAGAGAGAGAGAAGACAGAAAGAAAAAGAGAGAGAGAAGAGAGAGAAGAGAGAGAAAAAGAAAGACGAGAGAGAGAGAGAGAGTAAGAGAGAGAGAATACCAACCAGTTTGCTGAGATTAGCGAGATGTGCCTGTGCTCCGTTGTCGTTGACTTGCGGACCTCTCCTCAGCAGATCGGTCTGCCAAGATGCGAACGTGCGCAGCTGCCAGTTCTGCTCCGCCAGCAACTCGAAGCTGCATATTTATCTCTCTCAGCTATTCTTCAAAATCAAAGAACTCTCATCGACACATCTAACTCTACTTTTCTTCTTTTTTTACGACCTTTAGCCATCTTTCCTTTTCAGGCATCTTACAATTACTTTTTTTTCAGAGAGAACTAAAAGAGCAGCTGAAATTGACATCAACTTCCCCGCTATACTAATTTCAAAGTCATGTGCTTCAGTCTGCGACTTGGCATGACTAATTATCGTCTCGGCTGAAGGAAAGTACAACTAATAATTGCAGAATTCAAAGAACGGATAATCAATACTTTCCATTACAAAATATATTGTCATAGTAGAGTACTGCAATGACAAATACGAAATAACATTCGAACTACTGACTCGCATTGCAATTCGTCGAGCGCACTATCCTTGCTGTCGAAGGGCATGCCGATCTGCGCGAGTTTCTGTCGATTCTTCCACTCGAAAAGGCGGTCGAGGATGAGGTTGTTCTGGAGGAGAGCCACGTACTGAAGACCGTCTCCCAGCAGCTTCACCAGCTGGCTTCGCTTCTCCTGAGGCAAGTTTTTCAGCTTCCAGCAAGAATAACAAGGGAAGCATAGGGTGAGGGGATACAAAGAAAGAGGGAAAGAGAGAGAGAGAGAGAGAAATAAAGATATTGAGAAGGAGAGAGAGGATCGAGAGAGAGAGAGAAAGAGACTGTCGGTCAGAGATGATAAAGAGTGACTAACATGCAGTGCCGAGTAAAGGTGGTGTGCTCGACTCTGCATCCCAAGGCGCGTTTCGTTGACCTGAGAAACTAATTAATTGCATGCCTATCTCAGATAAAAAGCTTACTGTCAATTGTCATAATGTTAAATAACGCTACAAAAAATGTTAATTAACAGTGCTGAAATAGTGCCTACCTCTCGACTTGGGCCGGGGGGTTACAAACCGTAAAATGGCCTCCCCGGAGGGTTGCAAAGAGACAAAAGTACGGGAAAGACAGGATTCCGGGCCTTCGGCCCGGGGGGTTACAACGCTGTCATGGGTCAGACCTATTTCAGCACTGTTAATTAACATTTTTCTTCCTAATTTTTTTGCCTTGTCTTCATAATCTTATGCGACTGCTACAACATGTTACACGAGGAAATGAATGTACGCTTCTTCTCTACTGCCTCGTTCCTACTTCTCCCTCTCTCTTACAACTACAACCCAGAGTACCCTCCCAGTCGATCTCAAGTCTTTTCCTTGCCTTCCCTTCCCTTTCCAACCTGCGCAATGTGTGCCATCTTCCGAGTCCTCTCCGGCTCGTCCTCCTTCAGATGCTCCCTCTCCTGCTCCAGTTGCTGCATGGCTACGTTCAGGCGATGCAACTCCGCCAGCTCGTTCACGAAGTGGCCCTGGAGTGGGGGGTACATAGACAAGGGAACAGACTTTGAGAGATATGGAGAGAGAGAGAGGGAGAAAGAAAGAATCTAAAGCCCACCTGCATGTCCTTGTTCTCCTCCCATAGCTGGTGGACCTGCTTGGTGATGCAGACCAGAGCAGAGCGCATCTCTTCGCAAGTCGCCGCCATCTCTCGCCCAGGCAATTCCTGAGCAGAAGATCTTCAGGGAACAAATGACACGGTAGAATGCTTGGAAAAACAGCGTGGAGTAGGGGGTTTGAGGCCAAGAAGGCGGGGAAAGAAGAAACGGAATTTTTACGTCAAAATATGGGTAAGGAATTGCTCCGGGAAGTCCCAAATCAGAGTGAGTACGTAAAATAGCTCTACTTTTTTTTAGCCCTAGTTCTTTCTCCCTCTCTCTCTTCGTAGAATTACTATTAATCCACCTCACCACACTTCCTCCCATCAAAGGTTCCGGCCCAAATACCATCTTTAACCCATTCCAGTTATCTCCCTACGATCTGGCGCTCTTTCCTCTCTCTTCATGGCATATCTCGTCATATCCGCGATTATCTCAGTATATTTCAGATGAAGCATCAAAGATCTCCCAGTAAATCCCGCCCATTTGCGTTACTCGCATGATATATACGAAGATCTGCATCAACAGAGGCGATAAACGGCGAAAGCATCAATGGATTTAAATGAGAAAAAAAGGATAAGGATTAGTCCGTTTGTGCATGAAATTATTATAGCAACATTCAAAGCAATTCAGTGGCAATGGCCATTGTAATGCAGGCTATGACGTCAACGAAGGTATGAGACATTAAAAGGCATAGATTGACAAGCTGAGAAAGAGAGAGAGAGAGAGAGATAGTGTGAGAAGAAAGGCAGAGTAGAGATAGCATTAGAATAGGCATGAGACTCTGCGATGGTCAGCGTGCGAGTGAAGCGCAGCGAGTAGCCAAGTTGGATGGGAGGGATTGCAGGGCACGCGTAAATAAGAAGAAAGAAAGAAGAACGAAAGCATGTCTCTTTTCTGCATTTCTCTGCATCTCCCTCTTTCTTTCTCTCACTCTCTCCCTCCTTCTCTTTCTCTCTCTCTCTTTTTCTCTATCTCTCTTTCTTTCCCTCTTTCTCTTTCGATCTCCCCTTCTCTCTCTCTCTCTCTCTCTCTCTCTCTCTCTTCCTAGTCTCCACTTCACAGAACGCCATGACAGCCGAGAGGACGTGTAGAAGGAAAAGAAGTAAAACAGCACAGGCTACGTGCGTCGAGCCTCTAGCTGTGCATGTCTAATAGGCACTGTCGCTGAGGAAGTCGGAGAAGCAGAAGAGAAGGAGTGTGCAAAAGCAATTATTGCATGCCATTACTGTTTTACTGTTAGGTTTTTTTGTAAAGATGAAGCATCTATGCTTTATTAACTATGCATAAATGTACGAATAGAATGTTTCATCGGCGGGTAGAATCGATCATAAGGGAAGGAATTAATGATGAAAAAGAGACTGAAGAGAGAGAGAGAGAGAGAGAGAGAGAGAGATGAAGAGAGAGAGAGAGAGAAAGAGAGAGGGGAAGGTAGAGAAAAAGAAGTAGAAGAAGAGAAAGGAGAACGGGCGGAAGGAAATGAGATGAGCAACGAGCGGCAGATGAGGAATGGCAGCAGAAGAAGCCTGCCGCTTACATGCGAATGCACTCGGGCCCGTTTTGTACTTCTTTACTAGGAAAAGAGAGAGAGAGAGAGAGAGAGAGAGAGAGAGAGGAGGCAGTGTTAGAGAGAGAACGAAAGAGAGAGATAGAAGGGGATGAACGGGGGGGGGGGGGCAAGAATAGAGAGCTAAGCTTCAAGGAAAAGAGGAACACCCTCTTCTCCCTAAGGGGGGATTCCCGGGAAAGCAGTTGGGACTGAAGGCGGAGTGGGAGAGGAGGGAAGGCCATGGCAATGATGGTGGCGCAGCAAAGTACACGTTTGATGCTCTTGTGCAGAGGGCCAGAAAGAAGTAAGGGAAAGAAAGTGGAGAGAACGAGAGAGAAAAAGATGAGGATACAAAGAGAGAAACATAGAAGGAAAGAGAAAGAAAGAGAGAGAGAGAGAGAGAGAGAGAAAGAGAGATGCAGGATTAGGAGAAACAAAGTTAAGTGAAGCACGCATGGATGAAGCATGCACAGAGTAACATTCAGATCTATTGCCAAAAAAGGACTTGCAAGATACAGTTGTACTGCCATATTTTCTCGGCTGCCAATTCAAGTCTTCTCGTTCCCAGGAATTCGCTGGCTAAATATCCTTCTGACTGCCACTGCGGTAAACAATCCCGTGATTGGACTAGCGGGACTACAAGGAAGGACTTGGAGGGAGTTCTTGCTAAAAAAAATGCATCATGGACAGACAGGGGCAGCGGATAACGCAGAGGGAAGGAGAATAAGCAATGCCTTTGCAAAAGCAGTAAGTTGAAATCAGTAACAGGCCAGCATGGTTGCGGGGTATCCAAGGTGACTACTCTGTCACAAGCTTATGCTGCTCCCGCATGCTCACTCTCTCTCGTTCTCTCTCTCTCTCTCTCTCTGTCTGTCTCTCCTTCCCCCCTCTCCACATCTTTCATTTCCGTCTCTCTTTCTCCCCTCCCCCCACCTCCGCAGCCTGATAAAGCCAGTGTTCCATACGAAGAAGAGAAAGAAAGTAACATGTGACACAAGGAAATGAGTCATAGAGAGCGATAAAACATTGTTATAGCAGAGGAAGTTGACTTGTATCCGCCAGTTACAATAATTAACATCATTCTTGGAATAATATTAATACCTGGAATGACTTCTATCACCATGTTCCCGGTAGCAACGCTCCCATAAGACATTCCCAATAGGCTCAATAACATACACTAAACTTACACCACTCTTGTTCGATGTCGAGTGTGAGATCGGGAGATAACTTCAGTGGCCTCTCAAACCACTATGATAGAAACGATAAGGACAAATTTCAGGGAGTAAAAGGAGTTTTATCTCTCATATAATCTTATTAGAATTGAACAACAACAAACAACAAACGAAAACAATCAAAAGCCGTAACAGACATTCGGCAAACTCGAGCTTTGCTCGCAATCATTCCTCCTCCTCTCTCTCTCTCTCTCCCTCTCTCTCTCTTTCTCTCTCTCTGTCCTCATCGCTTATTGATGGTAGTCCATCCATCGTCGTCCGTAGTCAGCCTCGGTGGTCGTTCTCTCTTCTCTCGTCTCTTCGTCCCGTCGTCGTTGTTATCTCTCGATTCTTCATCATCTCAATATCATTTGGAATAAGAACTCGACGCCAATTTTTGTTTTACATAATATTCGAAAATAACGAGAATGAACACCGTTTCAAACAGTAAAATGTGTCAATAAAATAAGATTGACAATGTTGTCCAGATCAACAGCAATTGTAACAGCAAATACCTGAGGAGTCACCATCGCCGCCCTCTTCTCCGTCCTCCTCCGCTTGCTCTTCTCCCTTCTTGCTTGCTCTCTTCGCTTCCTTAAGCTGTTCTTCGGATGGAAGAGAATCGAGCAGCTGGTTCAGTCGCACTCGATTACTGTTCTTCCAGTATCTGAAAGAAAAAAGAGAAAATAACTAATTAATATGTCCATACGGGATCGACAATCAGGCCCGTATCTCGGAGAATCTATATATCCTCATACGGTACACACCGGACCAAAGTCTCGGCCAAAATGTAGCAATGGAAACAGTGGTCTTCTCCAGTGACATTAAACAATATGTTTGTCGACGTTTTCGGCGCATTTTCTTAGTCCTTATTCCACGGTTCGAGGCGAGAATTGTCGTAAATAGTAACCACAATACGGAATAAGCACAAATCTAATAATTAAAACCAAGTAGACTCCAAGCAAAGAACGATCAAATCGAATATCCTTTGAACTGGGTCAAAATATCACTCGAAACAAAAATAACGGTATCCTGAGCAACGCCATGCAATAACTATAACTAACTGGTAAGCTTCAAGGAGCAGATGAGCCGTGGGGAAGGTGGAGTCATCATCGAGGACGAGGTCAAAGTCCGTGTAGAGAATGTTGTTGAGCCACTCCTCGAGTGCGTCTGCATTCAGGCCGCGCGAGTTTGCCGTGTGCTCAGCGAGTACGTCGCCGAACCACTGAATGACAACTTCGTTCTAACGTCAACTAACAAAATCATTTATCAGATATCAGCCCTAAACTTGCCTTCGAATATGCTTTTCTGAACGTGATGCAGAATGCAAATATAAACGTGGTAATAAACCACAATGCATAAGTATTATTCCTTATTTCATTAGGAAAACATGTAAATATATGCGGAATCAGAACAAAAAAAAAGATGAATGAATTAATGTATTCGGCAACCTTGTGCTTCTCGGGCGCGTCATCTCCGGCAGCGCCTTGGTCGATGCCGAGTTGATAGCCGGTCCAGACGCGGAGGACACGCTCGACAATTCCGCGCCACTCGGGCGACACCACGGGCGGCGGCAGGGCTTCCATCTCTTTCGGATGCAAGTTCCCAAAACTCGGGATTACATCCAAGAAGATTTTTAGTGTGGCTACAACTATTGTTCAGCTGCACCATGAACTAGATATAGAAGTGCACCGATATCACCAACAACGTGTTAATCTAATGCTGTATTTTGTAATATCTGTGTTACTAGGATCTTCACTCTAAGTTCTCCTCATTCTATTCTTCTCTCTTCCTAGTATCTCCCTTGTTCTCATTTTCTCATTTTCCCTCTCTCCTTTACTCTCTTTCTCTCTTGATCTATCGCTCTCGTTCACAATCTCTCTCTCTCTCACTCTCTCTCTCTCTCTCTCTCTCTCTCTTTCTCTCTCTCTCTCACTCTCTCTCTCTCTCTCTCTCTCTCTCTCTCTCTCTCTCTCTCTCTCTCTCTTTCTTTCTCTCTTCCGTGGATTTGGTGCAGGAGCCGCTAAAGACGATTGAAATCTTTTATTTAAAATATGTAAATTTCCTTTTCATAGAATTTTCGATGGTGCTACTTAATCTACTTTCTCCGTAATTATGTCGGTCGTCATAAATGCTACAAGACCACGAAACTACAGGTCTTTCCCTCCTCTCTCTTCATCTCGCACTATCTCGTGTTCTCTCTCTCTCTCTCTCTCTCTCTCTCTCTCTCTCTCTTTCTCTCGCTATCTCTTTCTTTCTGTTTTTCTTCCGTTCTGTCTCTCTCCTCAAATTGTCTCTCTCCTCCAAATCTCTCTCTCTCTCTCTCTCTCTCTCTCTCTCTCTCTCTCTCTGCCCGATTCCTCACGAACTTTCAGACAGTCTGTTCAGAGCAGTCCTGAAGAACATATCCCGCGACCGGGCAAGAAGTGAGAACAAAAGAATGGGAACGACAGATTTGCGTGACTAAGAGAGGGAGAAGGAGAATAGAGAGAGAGAGAGAGAGAGAGAGAGAGGAGGAGAGAGAGAGATAGAGAGAGAGAAAGAGGCAGAGGGGATATATAGATTGAAAGAAAAACAGATAGAGAGAAAGAGAGCGAGAGAGAGGTGAGAGAAAGAGATCAGAGGGAACCCAGGATGATAGAGCATGAATGCACTCACGGTATGTAGCCTGAGGGAATAAAATACGAGGAGGAGGCAGCTCTGGCTGGACAAAATGACCCAGAATTAGGATGAAGAGATAGAATGCGGAGTGGAGATGAACAATGACGGAGTAAGATGGGAGGAAGAGGGAGAAGAAAGAGAAGGAGAGGATAGTGGGATGAGGCATTTAGAAGGGTGAAAAAGTAAAGGGGTTTGTGGAAAACAGAGATCGGAAGGAGGGAGAGATATAGAGAGAGAGAAAGAGAGAGACAGAGCGAAGGTTAGGAAAGAGAGAGAAAGAATTATGGAGGAGAGCGAGGGATGGGAGAGAGAGAGAGAGAGAGAGAGAGAGAGAGCGAATCGAGGGCGTGGATGAGTAAGTGTGCAGACTCTGCATTGTGTAGTAGCAGCTCGACATGCCTGCGGCTCCTCTCCTTCTCCTCGCCGTCGTCTTCTCTGTCTTCGCTGCCACTGTCTGCTCTCCTCCTCATGTCCGTGTCCGTCGTGACTTCATGTACGTCTCTTCCACGAACGAGACGGATCCTGACTGCTTTCAGGTCAGCGAAGTTTTCGATCAGGTTGCCTTTTTATGCTTTTTTTCTCTTTATTTTTATTTCTAGTACTTGTATTTACTACATTTGGTAGGCCCTTTCTTGAAAATTTGCATAGAAGAAGAAAAATTGAAGAAGAAAAATATTATTCCGAATTCAGTGTGGGCAAACATGATCTGGCTCTCTCAGATCACCCTCTGCGCGTTCCACGATTTTTTCTTTTCTTTATTTTTTCGTTATATTTCTCTCTCTTTCTCTCGGTTTCTCTCTGTCTCTATCGCTTTCGCTCCCTCTCCTGCACACATCCACTCTAAACTTTGCTAATAGCCCTCTTCTTTTAGCAAAAATAAACTATCTTGTACTATAGATTGATGAGTCATCCTACTTCTTTTCCAGCGCTGCAACATGCGTTGGAAGGAGAACTTTGAGTACTCGTTGAACATGTCTCTGGCCGACTTCTACGAGTTCCCCCTGCACCCTCTCCTCCTCGACCACTCTTCCTTCCTGCTCTACTGCACACTCGCAGAGCAGAAGACCGCGTGCTACATCCACGAATGCAACGATCAGGTCAGCCACATAAGAATACGTATTTTTGCTGTCGCTTAGTTTATTATTGTTTGAGCAAAAGGATACATTAATTAGTAGTTTACAAATAAACAAGGACAATATATGACATCAAACTGATAATGTCTAAAATTTATTGGAAAAAAAATCAGCTTTTTATTTCAATATCCGGTGGTTTGCATTGCACCGCCCAGAATTAATTAAGCTTGAGAATTTGGCGACCGATGTTCCGAGAAATCGGTGATGGTTAAAAATTAGGAAGTGATAAATGTGATTGATCTTGCAGTCGGCCGATTCCGTCTTCTCGCCCTCGAACTTTGTGTGCAACTTCAAACGAGCACTCTTCAGCGAGGCGCGTCCTTGTCTAGCGGACGCCGAGCCGTTGACTTTCTTGAAGTGTGACCAGGAGTGCCACGACGCCGCCGTCTCCACCACTGAGTCGCCGCAGAATATTGATGGGGCCGATGACGATAACAATGTTGTACGTCTTAATCGTTCCTATTCTTCCTCTTTCTTTTCAAATCCATGCCCATAAATCTCCCTCTCTCTTTCCATCTCCCTCTATTCTCTCTCCCTCTCTCTCTTTCTCTCTCTCCTCTCTCCTCTCTCTCTCCTCTCTCTATCTTTCCATCTCCCCGCCTTCTGCAGCAAGTCTTCACCGAGGACGAGCTTGACTCGTACGAGCGTGAGCTGGACACATTGTGCACCTTCCAGCAATGCTACGTCGCATGCATGCTGCCCATTGTCAAGCAGGTCGGTTGGGGTCACGCTTCAGATTCCCTGTCTAGTCATCTCTCTCTCTCTCTCTCCCTGTCTTTCTCTCTGTTTCTTTCGCCTCCCTCTCTCTGTCTCTCTCTCTTCCCCTCTCTTCCAGGTGTGCTCTCCCTCGCTAGCCGCTCGCGCCATCGAGGTAGTGTCGTCCTTCGTCCGCTGGCATGCCTCGGACATCTTCGACTGGCACGTCTCCTCTGACCGTCTGCCCCGTCTCGCGCAGTCTTGTCTCTCTCTTGCTGAGAAGGAGCAGCCCACTCCCACTCAGAGCGACGACCCTATCATTCAGCTTATCTCTGCTGCTTGATCAGTAGATTACAACCCTTAGATACTGTATTCCATCTATTAATCTATTTCCACTTAATTCATTCTACCCTCCTCACCTAATTTACAAAGAAGAACTGCTCCTATCGATCTATTACGCGTACTTCTTTCACGTTTCTCACAACCTTGCAAATGAAGACTATATCAGCTTTAATCCGTTCTATTTATCGTAATAAATAAATAAATATTGTTTTACCTCATTTAAACAAAGGAAGAATATGTATCTACGAGGAAATTCAACAACCGTATTCTAAGGTTTAAAGGAAACTCAGCAAACAGCTTCAAAGCATCATATGATAAAATCAAAGGACCAGTTTCCAGATACCCCATAAAACATGGAAAACAACATAACTATAGGTAAAATATAACAAAATTCGTTAAATAGGATAAAATTCGTCTTCTCAAAGGCCGCTGTCTCTCACGTGGTGGTGTAGAGACTTGCGGCAAAGACGATGTCTCGCTTGATAGCGGCAGAAACCTAAAGAACGTTTCATTTTTAATTGTTAAAAAACATGATTATCTTTAATTACTAAAAAAGACACATGATAACACAACATATAAAGGCGGGAAAATATGAATCGATCACCTGTTCCATCTTCTCCTGAAGCGCTGGATTGCCAACGACGCGAGCTGCATTCCGGATGTCCTTGCATACCTAGGATTATAGGAAGTCATCATTTCATCTTATCTCTGTAATTTCTACGATTCCTTTTTTGTTTTGGAAAGATACAAGAGCAATAGAAGAAGGTAACATGATTCCTTCAACATGTTTGCCGTTAATGGGTGAAAAGAAACCTCTCCCAATCGTTGAATACACCGAACGATGATACCCTCTTGGGCTTCGCTCGCAGACATGATTTCCGCGAAAGGCTGCAAAGGAAAACTCTAATAAAAGTCAATTAAAAATACAAGCGCAAAAATGTCGCAAATAGATAGGTTAGGAGATGAGAAAGAGGAAAGAGAGAAAAGGAGAGATAAAAGATGAGAGAGAGAGCACTAGTGAATAGGAGAGACAGATTCCGCCAACCATGCCCTGAGCCCAGTTGTAGACGACTTCCATGAGATCGAAACGGAGTTCGTCGAAACCTTCGTAGATTGAAATGTTGAGCAGTTTGGCATCCAATTGGATGCGAATCGCGATGTTGGTCATGTGCGTTCTCAGCTCAATTACAATGAAGTTTTTAGGAGGCTCTTAGAGATATCCTTTTTCTCTAATATGTATTCACTTCTATCTGAAGAAGAATTCTATTTTCTAAACAAAGAACCCAGTTAAATGATCCAACTGATCGTGCCAATCTAATTAAGACGCCGTTCTAGTCCTCTCAGCTGACCTTGTCGAAGAGTGAGTCTTTGGGGAACTTGGCCGACTCGCTTCCCTTGTGCTGGCAGGTGGTCGCCGAGAGCATAGCTGCAATCTCTGCTGCATCTCGAGTGTAGAGAGAGTTGTCAAGGATCAACTCCGTGATCAGAAGTTCCTGAAAATATACGAACTACATATATAGAATTAAAACAGAAAGGAATAAACTTTAGACACTGATATTTAAATTATGACGGGTGAATAAGTGAGAGAGGGGAGCTGGAGGTAATGTAGAATGTGTGGAAGGATAGAGAGTGAAGTGTGAGAAAGAGAGAGAGAGAGAGAGAGAGAGAGAGAGAGACAGACAGACAGACCGAGAGAGAGGAGAGAGAGAGAGAGAGAGAGAGAGAATACCTGATGATGTATCTCGCATGCAACTCGACCCTTGAAGCTGACCATATCGCCTTGTTCGAGGTAGCCCAGTTTGCGTAGCAGCTAAAAAAAGAAACTCCGAACTAACTAATGCAAAAAAGTTTCTAAATTCTTGCTAATAAGAAAAAGAGAAATGACGAAAATGAAAAAAAGTAAGAATAGGTTGAATGAGAGAGAGAGAGAGATATGCAAGCAAACGTATATACGAAAATGAGAATACATGGAATGAATCACTAACTTCAACTTTGCTGCGATATTCCTCTGAAAGTTGGAGAGATTCAGAGGAGAGAGCGTGCTCGAGTTCACGAATCTTCTGCTGCATTCGCACGGTGGTTCGGAATTGGGTCATCTAGAAGGAAGAGATTAATATTGTTTAGGTATAAATATAATAAATGAATACATAAATAAAACGGAAAACTCGAACGAACGTGTTCTTGGAGTTTTGCGCAGTGGCGTGCAGGGAAAAGAGACTTGTTCAGCCAGTGCTCACGAAGGTTATTCACATAGTTCACACGGTCGAGCAGACTGATATCGCCCTTCTAAAGTGAGGAGACAGATCAGTACAGGAGATCTGACAGAATGAAGAACACGGGAAAAACGGGTGGTCCGATGGTCCCCCAAAAGTTAGTTGGTAGGGGTCTTCTGGCCGCCGAAAGGAATGTAGAGTAATGTAAAAACGGATTTTTGATGCCCTAATTACTACCCAAAAAAAGGGGTGGATGATCCCTTTCGGGCCTTCTATATTTCACCCTGCTGAGGACATGTTGTACCGATCGAAAATACCGCAAAAATATTTATACAAAAAAGAGAGAAAAGTGACCCCTTTGAAATCGGCGGGACTCGGCAGAATTACGGGTGCTCCTTCATCCTTGTTGCAAGAATACTGTGATGCGAAGTCGTTGAGTTGTGAGACAACTCGAGCGCTCGCGTCTGGTAGTGGCTTTTGCGAACTGCAATCAAGAATCGAAGCGGTACAGGACCACGGGTGCCAACTTAAGTCTAGAAGGAATATAGAACTCTTTGGTCCCGGGGAGAAGGAACATTGAAGTAAAAGTAACTCAAAAGCTAACTCCAATCTGCTTCGACCCCTCCTCTTCTCTTCCAGGAGAAGATCGCTGACGTCGACCTTTAGAGTGGATTTGCACACTGCGATAACGGCAGTCTGTGGCAGATCACAGAGGATTCTGCAAATTAGAATAGACTATGATGATGCAAGTATTTCTGATACATGTCAATATATTATTTAAATAGAATTGCAAAGAAATAAACCTGAAGAATTTCTTGTCCGCAGCAGGCGGAGCCACCCCTTCAAGGCCAAAACTGAGAGTTCCGCTGATCAGTCCTTCCTCCCATTCCCACTCTTCCTCCTAGAATAGAATAGACTTTATAGGAAGCAATATTTATACCTTCTACATTTAACTTTAAAAATAAGAAGATTTTTTAACCCTCTTAATGTTTATGAGAAAGTTCAAAGATCTTGTCTACTAAGTCATAAGAAATTTCATATTTTTCGAGTTGATAAAACGGAGAATAAGAGAACGCCAACTTCTTTCGTTACAGCCGCTTTGGAAGTCCCGAAAGTCTGCTCTTCTTCGGTGCAGCTCACCAACACCTGCAAAAGCTCCCCGAATGTCAGAAGTTTTCCACTACCTATCGTCTAAACCAGCTGAGCGGTTAAAAGGTCTAGCCTGAAGCGTTTTCCTGCCATCGCGGGATTCTTCCTTGAGAAGAACAGCGAGGGTATTTTGAAGACAATGACGAGGCCAGGTCAGGATGAGCAGACGACCAGGGGAGAAGGCTCGGTCAACTGAAGAGAGAAAGAGAAAGAGAGAGAGAGAGAGAGAGAGAGAGAGAGGACGAGAGAGGGAGGAAAATAACAAACAAGTGATGATGGCAGCAGAGAGTGGTTGCCAGAGAAATGCCCTCTCCAGCAGCAACTGTCTGAGATGATCGTGCATGAGTGTCACTCCTCCCTGCTCGCTCTCTTCTCCGCAGACCGAGCACGCCAGACGGGGCATGCTCGCGAAGCTCTTCCGGCTCTCCTCCAGTTGTGACTTTCGCCCGAGATCCTCTCGAAGGGACACCTGTTGGAGGACGATATCAGTAAGCGAGACAATATTTATCTCATTTCAATCTTTACATATTAACTCTTTTAATGTGTGGAATAATAATCTTTCTCTTTACCTCAGGTAATGCATTGCATTTTATCTGCTTACTCCTCACTGATAATCAATGCATGGAATGCGCCCAGTGCGGAAAGCAACTTAATCACAGAAACAGTTAGGAGAAGACAGAATTGGTAGAACCCTTGTTTGTCCCGTAATAAATCGATATTTGGAGTGCTGCTGCTCTTCCCTGATTCCCTATGTCAAAGGATACCTGCTCGACGAAGCTTCTCCTCAGCATGTCCTCCACTCGGAGTTGCTCAGCCCGCAGCACATTCAACAGCATCGAATAAGTCACTCGGAAACGAGATTCCAGAGGAGCCGCTTTGCCCTGCAGGCTCAGAGTCGATTGAATCCACTCTTCTCCACGCCCTCTTGTCTTCTTTAGCTTTCACCCTCTCTCTCTCTCTCTCTCTCTCTCTCACACACCTTCATGACAGTCGTGAGCTCTGCAGTGTCTGGCACGCTGTCTCCCTTGATGAGTACGATGACTGTGCCAGTGGAGTCAAGGCCACGGCGGCCCGCGCGTCCAGCCATCTGAAATGCAGACAGATTGCATTGATATTAGACATTTCTCTTCTTCTTTATTTATTTATCTCGATCGATATAATACTTTAATACTTTTGAAATGGCACCTGGATGGAACTCGCTCGTCATTCCAACCTGAATGTACTCTGCGGGATGGAGAGGCCGGAGGGAGTGGCCATCGTGCTTGCTGATCGCATCAAACACTACTGTACGAGCTGGCATGTTCACGCCCATTGCGAAGGTCTCCGTCGCGAAGAGGATCTGGAATAAAGATGGTGAGTGAGAGTGAGTGAGAGAGAGAGAGGAGAGAGAGAGAGAGGAGAGAGAGAGAGAGAGAGCGAAGAGAGCGAAAGAAAGAGAAAGAGAGGGGAAGCGATAGAGACAGAAAGAGAAAGATGGAGAGCAATATCGACAAATAAAAAAAAAGATATCAAGTTAGCGAGACATTTAAGAAGTTTAAAGCTAGCAAAGACAAAATATAAATAGTTAAAATGCTACTATGGAAAGAAAGCAGTAAAAAGAAAATTAGGAAACCTTGACATATCCCTTCTGGAAAAGGATCTCGACGACTTCCTTCAGAATCGGCAACACTCCGCTGTGGTGGACTGCGAAGCCACGCAGGCAGAGTTCACGCATGCGGAGCAACTGCAAATGGGGTATTCTCACAACTCTTCCTTACGATCAACCATGGAATATCCCCTAGCATCAAACGCAGATAAGTGGAAATAAAAAGAAGAAGTTTAATTTTAGAAAGAAAAAAAAACAATATTCTTCCAATTCCCACCTGCGGCAGTTCTTTGTCAGAGCCCTTGAGGCGGCTGGTGCACTGCGCAAAGAAGGTGGTGACATGGCTCTTCTCAACGGCTGTCGTCAGGTCCACCGAGGACAGCAGCTGCGCATTCTCATCGCATCTAATGAGCAAATAGTTAAGTATGCATAACATCTTCGTATTATTGCAAGTGAAGTTTAGTAACCGAAATCCGTAAATTGCACGACAAAATATTTTCAATTTGACATCACCTTTTCCGCGAGAAGACGAAGCACACCAATGGGAGCTTATCGAGTGTTCGCAGGTGGTCGATCAGATTCAGATAGATATTCTTATCCTGGAAGGAATGGGGATTTCTGCTGATGGTGAGCTGTTGTTGTTGTTAAAAAAAGAGAGTAAAGAAGATGGAAGAGAGAGAGAGAGAGAGAGAGAGAGAGAAGGACAATGCCAGAGAGAGAGAGAGAGAGAAAGGAATAATCATGAAAAAATATAGATAGCTACAATGTAAGCTGCAGGGGAGCAGATACTAACATTCCTACTGTATCCTCCCGATCGATTGTTCGACCCTCCTCCCCTGTGCTGGTATCTCCCACCTCCCCCTCCCCCTCTTGCTCCTTGTCCTCCTCCTCCCCTTGCAGCCTGCCCTCCTCCGCCCCTCGCTCCTCCCCTCGCTTGCGGCCCTCCCCATCCGCCTCCTCCCCTCTGCGCTCCTCCCCCGTATCCACCACGGCCTGCTGCTCCTTGCTGAGCACCCGGTGGTGGAGCGCCCTGCTTGATGCCTTGCTGCAAAATAAGGAACATTAAAAGTAATCTGATCAATAATTATCAAGAATTACATTAAATAACAATATATATTCTTCTCACAAAAAACTTTATTCTCAAAATTAAATATGACAAATTAAATTAAACATTAACGAACCTTGGCCTGGACAGCCTTGGCGTAGTTGAACCGATTGAACTCTCCATTCTTCTCGATGACCAGAAAGAGATCTTTCTTCGTCTTGCCATCCTGGCCTGTGTAGATGAAGTGCTCGAGGGGCACGGGCCGATGCTGCGTGCTCACCACGCCGATCTTACGGTGCTTGATCCGGCTGGCAAGTACACTTCTCACAGTCACGTCATCGTACACTCTCTCTCTCCCTCTCTCTCTTTCTCACTCTCTCTCTCTCCTACTCTCTTTTTCTCACTCTCTCACTCTCTCTCCACTCACTACTCTTCACTTACCCAACCCAATCCGCGAAAACATCGCAATTCGGCACTGTTGCTGACAACATCACAATATTTACATGCTTGGGAAGCATAATCAACACCTGAAATAGATTCAGATTTTGTTAAAACTACAACGAAATACATTCTGTGATCCTCACAAACGAACCTCTTCCCAGACATGCCCTCGCTCTGCATCGTTGATGTAGTGAACCTGTTGCAGTGCTCGAATTTAGTATCACCGCCACGAATTTGTTACTTGTTTACTAAATCAATTAAAAAATATATATATATTTAGTACAAACCTCGTCAAAGACCACCCATTCAAGCTCTCGGATGACTTCTGAGCCGTTGTAAAGCATCGATCTAAAGGGAATCATGCTATTGCGGAGAGAAAAATGTGCAAAAAAACACTTTGCAGAACCTCAAGATTTCAGTTGTCATAATTAGGCAGAACGCCTCTGGATTCAGTTGAATGTCCCCGGTGACCAGGCCGACATCTTCGAAGACCATTCTGAAGTCACGGTACTTCTGATTCGACAGCGCCTTGATCGGCGAAGTGTAGATTGCCCTGCAAAGGTGACTGATGAGAAGAACTGTTAATGTCATCGCATGAGAAAAGGGTAAACGAGTGTGGAGAGGAGAGGGCAGAACGAGTCAAGTACAGGGAACAAGAGCAACAGCAAGGGGATCAAACAAAAGATGAGAGTGAAAGAACGGCGGACAATGATAGAGAGAGAGAGAGACAGAGAGAGAGAGAAAGAGAGAAACAGAGAGAAAAAGAAAGAGAGAAACAGAGAGAGCGAGAGAGAAAGAGAGAAACAGAGAGAGCGAGAGAAAGCAGAAAGGAAGCTTACCTAGTCTTATGCGCTTTGCAGAGTGCGACCGCATATTCAGCCACGGCCGTCTTGCCTGCCGAAGTGTGCGCAGCCACGAAGACACTCTCACCTTTCTCCATTTCCACAACGGCCGCCTGCTGGAAGGGATCAAGCCGGAACGGGTACTGTAAGTACACTATAATTGTATGCCCAATCGCTAAAGCACAGTACAATACGAGTGTTCGCCCCCCGAATACTTTCCTGTCTTCTCCAGTGACCCTCTCTTATGCGTCTCTCTGTATCTTCCAGGGCACAAGATGTCTGTGCGATCTCCGGCAGCCTTCCCATGGAAGCAACCCATTTACTGATCTACGTCTATCCATTAGACTTAAAACAAAGACACCTTCTTAGCCATGATGGGTTCGAGCTTCGCGAATTCAGGGAGATCAGCATCCGTGCGAATGACATTGGCATGAGAAAGAGAGGCGACTATTAGAGACGGCTGCAGCTGAGCGACCGACGACGCTGGCTCAGAAATCTTGACTTCAGCCAGAGATGAGAGAGCCGCCTGATGTATACAAATAAATATATCAATAGGCTGTCCACGTCATATAATCTATCCGATCATTGATCAGAGTAATCATTCCTTCCTAAAGTTAATGAGAAATGATGTGTTCATTAACTAAGATAGTAGTAATCGCTTACATCGATCGTCTCCTCAATAACATCATCTCCTTCTTGTTGACCCTTCGCCTCTTCCACCACTTTCTTCTCTTCCGGTGCTGCAGGAGGTGGTTCTCGAAATAGAGCCGGAGTATCCGCGGAGAGAAAGTCCATCAATTCGAAGAGATCAGCCGATTCGACGTCGATTGAATGAGCGGGAGGAGAGACGGGAGGAGTGGTCGTTTCAGTCTTCTTAGAAAGAAAGTCCGCGATTTTAGTGAGCCCAGGAATCATCACAATCAGATCCGCATCTGAACATTTATCAATTTCATTCCCAACCCTCTCTCTTTCTCTCTCTTTCTCTTCTTTCTCTCCCTCCCTCTTTCGCTCTCGCTCTCTCTCTCTCTCTCTCTCTCTCTCTCCTATTTCCGACCTGCTGCAGCAAGAATCCGGCTGTCCTCGGAAGCATCTTCTACCGTCCCTTTGGTCTCCTTCAGAAGGCTCTCAATCTCATCGTCGATGCCTCCGGGTGAGAAAGGAATGTTCGAGGAAGAGCCGCGGATTCCGCCGGCCCCCGTGGAAGGCCCTCGCTTCAGTGAAGTCGACGAGGTCGCGGCGCCGAACTCTTCGGGATCACGAGCAACCTCATCGACTCCTTCCACAAGACCTGAGCGCAGTCATGTCTTCTCTATCTCTCTAAATCTATCGCTCTCTCTCTCTCTTTCTCTCTCGCTGTCACGATCTCTCTCTCACTGTCAGTTACGGCTCACTCTCTCTCTCTTACTCTCTCTCTCTTTCTATCTCTCTCTCTCTCGCTTCACCAACCAGTTTCCTCGGAGACTCGAACGGCAAACCGTGTGCTCGGCTCGTGTGGCTGTAGAAAGGAGTCAAGGAAGTCTTCTGGTGGTGGCGGAGGCTCATCAGCCTCCTCTTGTCTTAAACAAGAGCACAAATAACATCTAATTAGCAAGCACTTAAAAAATAATTTTAACCCATTAACATTAATTTACTTATCAAATCATTTCAATATAAACGATCTTCGACTCACTCTGCATAGCTGGAAGCGATCGAGAACTCGGGCACAGAGCTACATAGATGCTCAATGGCGAACTGCCGGAAAACCCGTTCCGCCACCCTTTTGAGCTCATCATCTTCTGACATCGAAATCTGCCACGAAAATTAAACCATTCAAGCTACCACTATTGCAAACTATAAATTCTTCAAAACAAAAAAAAAACAAATCAACCAGATCCCAGTTTATAAATTAAACTCGAAATATCGTGAGATATATCAGTTACATCTTTGTCATATTATAGTTATAGTTGGGAAGATATATCAGGGGATAGCACATTAATCCATTTCTGCCGGCTGCAAACACATCTCTGACAACAGGAATATGTTTATACCATTATCCTGTAGAAAAAAAAACCAATAAACAAAAAGCTCATAGTTCTGGAAGTCAACAATAGGAACGAGTCGAAAACGGCAAAACACCACCAAAAAAGACAGCTAAAACCTAACTGAATAATATTTTAGCTAAATAATGACTTATCCATCTATTTCTTCAGCCGTAAGCATCATAGAAATGACCGAATTACCGTTATTTCCGAATAATAAATAATTCTACAACAGATCCGCCACCGAAGTAACAGGATCTGGTTATGAGAGAGAGAGAGAGTTTGATAGGAAGCACTGTTAAAACAGGAGCTTTTCGTGCACAGAACAAGATTAGATGTGCTTGGTAGGGTTGTAAGCAGACTTATGAAGAGATGAATATGCCTATGGCGCATTTGGAAAAGAAGAAGAAGACTAGCAGTCCTAGCCACAGGGAAATGGGTAAAACAACCGTGAAACTGAATGATCTTAAAGGGTCAATCAATATAAATAGGGATTAAGACAGTGGAAATTGCTATAAAGTAAGACGCCTCGAATTAGAACATATCTCCTAGCATGAAGTTGAGGAATCGGTCGATGAGGTAGCAACCGATCAAGTCACCGAATACGCACGTCAACACCAGATTGCGCAACTGAAAAAAAAACTTTTTTTTAATATATTGCCAATATAAGCAACAAAAAAGAAATTGTACTGAATGTTATTCACAATGATGATGAATAATAAATACTTTACTTCAATTACGATTATTGTCAAGCAAAATATCACATTTTTGCACATTTCAATAAACCTAAAAAAATCTAAAGAACCAACCGCATCAGGAAGTTCGACAAGTTCAAACTGCTTCAAGAGGTCATCTGAAGCTCCCCAAGCAAGAGAGAAGACAGCAAAGCCAGAGATCATCAGGGAGTAGAGCATCGGGCGATTCTCCAGTAGAGACTCCATGAAGGGGCGACCCTGAATTGTACAAGCCACAATAAATAAGCATCCACAACAAAAAAAGCCTCATCATAAATTATGACATGGGATGAGAGAATAAGATTAAAAGAAAAAAACAGAACGAGAGAGAGAGAGAGGCAGAGAAAGAACCAACCCGGTAATTGACAGCAAAAGTTGAGACTTGAAGTGCCATGGAGATGATGTAGACACAACTGTTGAGTGCATTCGGAGTGAATTTCGCCTCGAGATCAACTGCTTCAGTCCTGAAAATGTACAACAGTTACTTATTAGTTATTTCGAGTACAGATATTTTCATACTATTTCTGCAATTTTCTGGGTCGCTTTAAGAATAGAACCATGAGGTTGGCAATAGAATCATAATTTTACCCTGCTTCTTCAAGCTGAGTTCCACAACTCTCACTACACATTCTACATTCAGTCTATATCACTAACAAAGCTTCCCCAAACAGAGAGAATCCACGAAGAGCATCACTGTCCTAGCATAGCCCAGACAACACAAACCTTGGCGCCGCCTCGTGGGCTGCATTCACAATGGTGATAAGGCATGCAAAGTGGACGGCGAACTGGGCGGAGATACTCAGGAGGGTGTAGGCGTTGAAGATGTTCGCGAGAGGGCGTTGGCGAGAGAGAGTGGCGAGGGGCTGAAAGGGGGCGTGTCTTCAATACAGTAATCAAACAAAAAAGAGCGTGTCTTCAATACAGTAATCAAACAAAAAGGAGCGTGTCTTCAATACAGTAATCAAACAAAAAGGGGCGTGTCTTCACTAGAGTAAGCACAGTGAAATGAGGACTGCGAGGCATTTTTTCTAGCCCTGTAAGCATTTGTTACCTAAGACAATCAGAATGAACATTCTCCAACCTTGGATCGTGAGATGAAAAGGAAGCATCCAGCGAGGAGAAGGCCCTGGATGGTTGCTTGCGTGTCTGAGAATTTGACGCCATCGAGATAGAGAACGGAGAGAGAATAAGCAGAGATCAGAGCATTCAGAGCGAGGATCTTGAACATTTGCAGAGTCGTCACGAGGGTGCAACGGCCTTGCTTGATTACGTGGCAGACTGGAATTGGTAAAATACTGTAATCCCTTGAATCTTCAAAATACAGTAATATCTTGAATCCATTTGAATATCAAATGAACACCACTGACTCGACTGGATCGACGTGTATTTGCTGGTGAACGGTGCAGCAATCGATGCGTCGCCCAGCCTGACAACCTGCGCCTTCTCCTCTTCCTCCAGCTCTTTCATCATTTCGGCCAGCTTGTTCTGCATGGCGGCCTGAGCGGGAGTCTTGGCCACTGGTCTGGCGCCAGCCGGCGCTTCTCCCCTTCGACCGGGCGCGACCCCGGGTGGACCACGTCCTGTGGGGACTCCGGGGGCGCCAGCAAGAGGACCAGCACTGGCAGCAAGCGCGGCGAGTGCCCTCTCCTTCTCCTCCTTCAGCTTGGCAACTTTTGTCGCGTCGTAGGGATGCGACAGGAGAGCAACTCCTTCAAAAATAGACATTAAAATTAGTCTTAAAGTTACCGTTACATACAACGTTACAGTATTTTGTTGACACAAAGTAGCAGATTACTGCTTGTAATGCAGGTGCTGCTAAAAAAAATGCAGCCTGTCAATATCACAACTCTGATTCTCAGAGGAAAAATAAGGGATCCCGCTGTCTTGCAAAGTCACCTCTTCATTGTCACAATGTCATCTTTTTAGTGTGACTGTACTCCTCTCGGCACTGACCAACATTGGCGTGCTTGAGCGCGCCCACATCGTTGGTGCCGTCGCCGCACATCAGCGTAGTCCAGCCAAGAGACTTCATCTCGTTGATCACTCGCTCCTCAAGCATTTCATTCTCACTCAACAATCAACTTTCCAGCTAAAAACAAATCTCTTCTTTGCATTCAAGTCGCTTATTGTGAGTTCTGTCAAAAGCAACCTTCTGTTTAGGAGCCATCCGAGCAAAGACAGTGATGTTCCGGATGATTTGACGAAGGAAGTTGTGCTCGTGTGCAATCATATAAGTCAAGGCCTTCAAAAATATGTCAGGTTTTCTATTCATCTTTATCCTCACTCTTTCTCTTCGCTTCTCTCTCAACTCACGCTTCCAGTGATGCACAGCTCATAATCGGCCAGGAATGCTCTCATCGATGATCCAGATGGCCGAAGTTCATGCTCTTCGTCGTCGTCGACCGATCGCCACCTAAAAAAATTTACGCCATCTGTGTATCTTCCTTCCTACCGTAACCAAGATGCTTCAGTACAGTATCTAAACCGAATAGCAGAGTCCACCACTCACTTCCACTCTCCGTTCTGCTGGTGAGGCTCGTCAAGAATGAGCATGATCTTCTTCCGATTCGCAATGCGGAGAACGCGCGCGACGTGGCACGCAGTCAGCGGGTTGTCGCCAGTGATGATTGACACCGGAAAGAAGGGAAGAGTTTCGAATATATAAAAAAAAATTAATATAAAAAAGAAAATGAACATGCATGCCAACCTTGTGAGAACTGTCAATGATCTCCTTAATCATGGCTTTGGTGTCCGGCTTGAGGGGGCAAGAAATAACGACGAAACCAGCAAACTCAATCTCCTTCTCCCAATCTTCGCGGCGAGTCTCCCGAATCTTGAGATGACCATTAAGATAGGGAAAAAAAGTAAGGGGAGGAATGGGGAAAGCAAGAAGTGAGAGGGCAAAGACATTGAGAGAGAAGTAATACAGTTACGTGATGAAGGTGGGAGCAAAGAAGAAAGTGAAAGGGAAAGAGATTAGAGAGAGAGAGAGAGCGAGCGAGAGAGAGATAGAGAGAGAGAGAGAGAGAGAGAGACCTGTTGCGTAGTGAGCGAGCCCAGTTGGCGGATTCCAAGTGCGAGTACTCGGGAACCTTGCCGAGTCAGTCGAGTGTAAGTCTTCTCGTAGTCCTCAGGCACATTAGCAAACTAAATAACCAACTCGATCAAATTCACCTCTTTTTCTCCTATCAAACAAAGTGTCTTTCTCTTTTCCTACAGCCTTTTTCGAAAATTATATTAACCAATAGAGAATTAAGAGGGTTGCTGACCATGCTTGCAAGCACTTCTGGGGCTCCCTTCACTGCCAAGACATGGCGAGTTTCGGTTGTGCCCGGAGGGATGTAGCCAGCAATGACAGTCATCCTCTTGTTGGCAGAAGAGAAGTGGAAACGATGGAAGACACGGAGGGGAAGAACTTCCTTGCGGGGAGGTAGCACAGTGTCATCTTAATTCCAATTGTTATTACAATCCGAACATTCTGAATGACTTGAAACAATTTTATTTAACTAATCATGAATTACATTTAAAAAATACAAGGAATTAATAATAACAATAAAATAAAAGGACACACTCTTGGTGATGCTCCAGTTGAGCCAGCTGAGACAGGCCTTCTCAAGGGGATCTCCGACTAGCTCGTCCTCCATTCTCACCAGAGAGTGGCAACAAGCGAGAACCTGCTCTCCCTTGCTCACTTCAGAATCCGATGGAGAGGAGATGATACGGAGGCTGTCATCGTCATCGCATCTGGAATACGACAGGATGAAATGTGATTGGCTTGTAAGTTGCCTAAAGCACGGAATGCATCTACATGTATGAACGAATGAACTCCAAATCTCATGATAAACAACCTGATTCTCACTATTCGCTCTGCTTATTTACGAACTGGATTGATGTTGGAATTAATCAAATGTTAGATCCTATACTTTCTTTATATATGCATACGGAAGTGAAACGTGGAACTGGATAAGGAAATGAGGAAATAAATCCAACAGCACATTAGTCGCAAATCTTATACTGTCAAGAAGAAAAGCTACGTTTGCCGAAATCCCGGCATTTCCCATATCATACTGACCCCACTGCAATTCCCTCGACCACCAGCTTGTCTGTCGTGAGAGTGCCCGTCTTATCAAAGCAGCACATGTCAATCTTGCCCGCGAATGGAATCCTGAAGGGCTCCGTGCAGAAAACTCCTGAAATAGGTGGATTAAATAGGTAATGTGCAACTAGTATAGGTGAAATTTAAATCATCACGAAAGAAATATAACTCAAATCAAAACAAAGTCGCAAACCACAGGTGCAAAAATAACGACAAAAATAGAATCGAAAACACTTCTGACCGAGCTTCTGAAGAGCTATGAGCGAATTGTTGACAGCGAGAGAGAGCTCGATTGGCAGTTCGGGTGGAATGACACTCGTGAGGATGAGAGTGCACTCCAGGAAGAGCTTGTAGCGGCTGCGAGTCTCGTCGATCGTTCCTTTAAGAAACAGTGGCCATCTCACATTATTCATTTCTCTCTTTCTCTTGCTCTCCCTTTCTCTCGCTCTCTCTTTCTCTCGCTCTCTCTTGCTCTCTTTTCTCTCACTCTCCACAACCAACCCTTCATCCAGAGATAGGCGGCAGCGGCAATGGCAAAGATGAGAAGGAAGAGGATGAATGCGAATGTCTCCTTGTTGTTGGCAGTCGTCACTCGCTTCACGCCGAACATGATTGTCCTCAACCATTACTTTGCACTTCTTTTTAAAATTAACCCTGGAAATCAACTTTGTTCTTTTCTCCCCTCTCACCTCAACAGTTTGCCTTGGCTCGTGTTGAATCCGGTACGAAGGACATAGCAGATGCAGCCGTTATCAGGAGACTTCTGGCCTCCTTCATTCTTTGCTGAAAATAATTCTCCTTCTCCCATTAATAGTCCACTTCTGTACCATTCTTTATTGTTATCCGTGTCACTATTGCTATTACTATTGCTATTATCACATCACACATAAGTATTCATCAAACACGTGCTTGACGCGTAATAAATCAATCAATCATTAATATCCTGCTCTCTCTCTCTCTCTCTCTCTCACCTCCCTCCCTCTTCAATCTCCTCCTCTAACCTGGCGGAGTGTGCTGAACAATCTTGGTGCCTCCTGAGATAAGATGAAGTCTACTGTCCACGTTGATATCGAAGATGTGATCGCCGTCCACGTGTTCAATCGGCTCCTTAATTCAATTGTCGACTGGAACGTTGAGTTGACTACAGCAGCAAATGCAACCTTCATCTGCGGGACACTTTCTCCGGTCAGCATCGACTCGTCCACAATGCACGGGCCGCGCAGAAGCAGAAGATCACACGGCACTGTCTGCCCTTCTCCGCTTCGAGCTACAAAACAACCGGATTACTGTACCAATACTGGAATTATAGGCAAACAGTATCAAGTTACTTACTCATTGAAACAATGTCACCGGGCAGAAGTTCGTCCGAGTTGACTCGATTCCATCTTCGGTTACGGTATGCCTAAAAGTTCGGCCATTCTCTCTCTCTCTCTCTCTCTCTGCGGAGGAAAGAACACTTCTAATCTCAACAAAAAATACTAAAAGAACTGACATAAATCTTGTAGGCCGTATTGCCCATATTCCTAATCTCGGCCATATTTTTGAGTTGTTGCTTGACGAGCGTTGCCTCGAAGGTCATGAGCATGAGGAGAGTGAAGAGTGAGTAGTACCACATGTCTTCCAGGCACCAGAGACCCACGCAGAACACCTGTAAATGTTCAATTTTTTTCTGATATGATATGAAAATCTTCTCTAAATCAATCACATGCTCTGGACTTTTTATTCAGACAAAAAGGCCCGAATTTCAAGTTTTTATTAACTTTTGTAAATAGCAGAATAGCTATTTTACAAACATCTAGGGAAATTCGCAAGCAACTTCTTCTCCAGGAAAGAAGAAGCACCAACTTGAAAGACGAAGAATGGCGCAGTTGCGCGCTCTTTGAAGAGATCCATGAATTGAGGAATTACCATCTCCATTCTGAAGTGATTTCACATTTTAAAAAGTGATTTCATGATAATAAAAAAACAATGTTTCACAATAAAAAAGTAAACAAAAAAGACTTGATCGCCTAAACAAGATATAGAAGACACACTTGTTATCGCCAAGCGTGTACTTGGTCCGCGTCAGTTCTTCGTCACTCTCGATTCCCTTTGATTGTTGATAGTACTTGAGTGGCTGGGAAGTGTCCAAGACAACCGTCTCGAACTTCTTCTTCTCAAAGTCGTAGGCATAGCTCACTTTTTGGAACTCGAAGTGAATCTTCTCCTGGCCGTTCTTCTGAAAGAAAAGCTTTCCCCTTGATTTTCGATGTACAAAAATGGATGTGATAGCTACGAAAGGAAGGAGAGCAAGCTGACTCGAGAGTGATAAAGTGGAACAATCTCAGCCCATCCATTGTTGGCCGTGGGCACAACTTTGACCAGCCGTGCCTTCGTTACATCCGGTTCATTCGTGCAGGCCATGAGGCAGTGGAAGGAGACGAACCAATGGCAGAAGAGGAAGGTCAGGGCCTTGGTAGAAAGGACCATTAACGATGATAGCTTTTGGTATAACAGTTTATAACAACTGTTATGTCTCTCTGATATAACAGTCCTGGCAAAGACTGCCAAATTACTTCCCACTTCAAATATTACTTCCCACTTCAAATACCAAAGCAAAGACAATGGAATCCTGTTTACGGAAAGGGGGGCATAGTGGACTGGGAGTGGTCAAAATAGCACTAGATGATACTGGCATGCCGATGCCTTCAACTCCGTAGACATCTTCGAATACTGATCGTAAAAGAAAAGCTGGAACCTGGAGAAGCGCCACAACAGCGATGGCAATGACTCCGGCCTCGTAGTAGTCATCGACCCCGTAGACGGCCATCCAGACATACGCAACCACGGCGTAGACAACTCCGAAGGGAGCAATGCAGCCATGCAGCCAGAGTGGCCGCTCCCTGTGCGTGGTCACCGTATCCACCAGCCCGTCCACCGCCATCTCCCCCGTTCAATTGCTCCTTCGCCTTTCGAGTCTTTCTTCTTCTATCCGACTCGGCCTTCAAGTCTATCTTGGAAGTCAAACAAAACTTTCGCTGTATTGACACAGCAGACAACTCAAGATATACAATTCTCGATTCTCAACGAGTTTCAAACAGAACATTCAAAATATGGCAAATTCAATAACGTAACATTTTATGCCAGCAAGAAATGGCGGACAAAACAATTTAAGCATGGTAGAGAAGACGGCAACAAAACAACAAAATGTTGTCATCAACAAAGGGGCACGGTTATAGCGGATAAGAATCCACCATCAATTCCACCAGGGTAAATTATTAGCCCGGAGAAAAATGCTCGGAATGAGTTACACACCACTCTTTCTCAACATTAACTAGTAAATTGGAGGTGTAAAGAATCGAATTGCCAGAAAAGAAAAGAATCCAGGAAAGTCAGCCAAATGAGAGCAGCGAAAGAAGCAGTAGAACCAGAAGAGATAAGTGCTACTTTGTCATTCCGTCCTAGCTAACAATGGTGACTTGGTTGACACTCTTGATGTTCTCGTGTGCCTGTTGAATGGATCCGATGAGAGTCTTCAGTCGAGAGTGGAGTGCCTGCCACTGAGGACGTCCGAACTCGCGATGCTGGAAGGTAGAGACGTGCAGGGAATGAGTCATCTCGTTCAGCTTGCCCTGCAATTCATTTCGGTTCAAAATACAGTACGCACTCATTATAACACTACCACAGCATAGTGTGATTAAATAGTAACAATAAAAAATTTCAAAACCACACCGAAATGGCGTTGATCTGGATGGATTCAATGATGAACTCCTCGAGCTCTTCGCTATCCGACATGTCCAGCTCCGAAGAGAGTTCGGAGAGCGGGATCACCTAAATCAGGGGTCCTTCTAATAAATAAAAAAAGACCACTGAATGACAACATTCAAATAAAGTCTATTTTACACTTCCAGAATTACGAAGTTTCTTTCAAAGATAATAAGATACTTTTTCTGAACCAAAATAGAACTTAAATACGTCGACAAACCTGGCTACGCTCAGCCATGCTCATGAGAGTGAGAAGGCGGATCTTCTTGACGAGAATAGCCTCTGCCACCTTCAGCTTCGTATCCACAAAGTTCGGGTTCTTCGCAACGAATGCCTGAAAGGTATGCGAGAACTTTTTATAGCTAAAATATAATCAGAAGAGTTACAATTATTAATGCTGTACTAAAAAAAACCTTAAAATAGTCTGTTACAAACACCAAAAATATCAGTGCTACCTTAGAACTATTTGAAATCACAACTTTCTTCGAAACAACATGGAAGTTAAAGCGAACGTTGGACAACACGAAGACACTGAGAATTCCAATAAGCTCCATCTTTTTTTCAGCAAACCGTTAGTTCGCAACTTTTTTAATAATGACCTTTTTAAAATAAATATTTTCTCCGTGTTTAAACACCCTTCTCCTAACCTTGTAGTCCCTGAGAGTGCCGGAAGTGAATATCTGCAGTATATCATGCATGAGAGGGTCGTTCTTCTCGAGTAGCCGCACGGCTGCGAGTCTGACGACGTGGTCGAAGCAGAGCGACGCCGGGTCCACCACCGCCGTCCGAACGCACTCGCGAGCGTCGTCGATGGCAGACGCCGCGTCCGTCGTCGTGTACGTCTCCAGAAGGGCGATCATCACCTCAACAAGGGAAGGCTTCGTGGCTGGAAGATAAGATATTGCAGATTCAAGAGTATGAGATCAATTTCGGGACTGAAATACTAAAATTAGCCTGTAGAGAATCGTGAAAACGAGAAAGTTGTGAATAAAGGCGTGAAGGCGAGGAAAGTATTGGGGACTGAGCGACACCGAAAAGGAGGAAGGAGCGAGGAGGGAGAGGGCGAATCAACCTTGGCAGCCTGATCAGCCCGCTGGTCAGCGAGGAGTGCGCCGTGCAGCTGTCTGAGCATCGCCCTCTGCGCCGTCGTATCCGAGCTCCATGCCTTGAAGTAGTTGTTGAGGGTCTCCTCTCGCGTGTCCATCTCACCGATCAGGCGACTCTCGCCGCACATCTCAAGAGAAAGGAAGTAATTACGAATTATATTAATCACTTTACAAAATCTTTTGCATTTTTGCTTTTGCTTTATAACTATAAAACTAATCACCAAATTCAAGCAACTAGTAGTGGAAAAAAATTTAACGCTTACATCTGTGCCCGAGTTTAGTGCTCGGGTGGATTACAGTAACAAACAGAAATCAAAAGAAAACAAAGACGAAGTTATGGAAAAATCAGACATAAATTCTACAAGTAATTCCACAACCTGTTGAAGAATTGAAAGAAGTAACTAACATCAAGCAGAGCAATGAATATGGTTTGTTGTATCTTTGGATGCTTCGCGAAGCCGAGGAAGAGATTCGAGAGAACTCGCACAGCTGCGCCAGCCTAAATCAATAATAGTTGTATTCTGAAAAAAAAAATTAATATTTTCGTCACGCGGGAACATTAAAAGAGCCTCTCTGTATGCCTCCAGTAGGGCGTGCCCCAGATCCAGACGTTGGATTTCGAATGTGAAAACATAGTCGGGCATGGCACTGGGCTCCAGTAACAATATTAAATGGCAAAAGAAATATTTTCAAAAAATATTTTTCCGTGAACAAGTAAAAGTATGGATTATTTCTGAATTGATGTATCTCGCTTCAAACTCAATATTTTTCAATCTTCTTTTTTTTTAACTTAATCAACGTTGGATTCTGAACAAAAACAGCCCAGAAGTATCAGTCAACTATTTCATTTTCACATTGAAAAATTATTTTTAATATTTGAATTTGACGGCAAAGTACCTTATACTCATTTGTGTGTCGGTGTTATATCTCAAAATGTAGAGCATTAAAAACTGTATAACATATATTCTTTTCGCTTCGTGTGCACTACCCCTAAGGGGTGGAAAATAGGCTCAAATATAGGTGCCTCGGATATGTAGGATTCAAGGAATGCGTGAAAAAGAAGTTAAATTCTTGTTGTAACATAAAATGAACCATTTCATTCGATTCAACACGTGCTTCTTTTCAAAAAAGTTCCTTATCAAAATTTCATAAAATTATCATCTTCCATGAAAAAAACGCATTTTTCGATTTTTCAGCCATTGTCAGAAAATGACCTAAAACTATTCGAATCGCTGTATTTTCAATGTTTTCAGTGAGAACAGAATGCGGATAGTACTATTCAGTACGCGACAAAATTCTCTACAACATACATCCATTACATCTGGATAGGGCGTCCCTACCAATGACAGTATCGATTTTCCTAAGGCGGTCGCGTCAAAACTAATAGATCCGTATTTTCCAACTTTTCGTGCAATCTTAATGTTTCTTACTCATCCAATGCATCATTATGCTCCACGAAGCACACAAAGGTCAGAACCGATGTTTGTTTTACAGTTGTCCCGTGGTAAAAGCCCGCAAAAGAGTTTGCACGCGCGCGGCTTCGAACCTGGGACCCATGACTTTCGACGTGCACAACCAATTGGCTAAAATGAAGTTATAAAATTCATTTCTGGAAAATGCCAAAACCAATCTTAAAGGTTGACCTATCAGCCGATAGCTATTTTTGCGCTCTATCGAAATAAATATATCCGCCAAACAGTGTAAATTGACGGTAAGGTCAAATTAGTGGCCAAAATATTCGAACCCAAAAAAGTAGATCAAAAAAGCTATTCATCATAACGTGATGTATGGGAAAGTTGTTCGTCTGAGCAAAAGCTATAGAATGGCATATAACATGTGAGGATAAGTTCAATCCGCGAGCAATAACAGCCGCGGTAATGTATCACCAAGAAATTTACTTTTCAAAGGACTTCATAACACCTTTTCGGTACTCCAACAGAATAGATAATAGTGATTGATAAATAATGCCCTCTCTATTAGTAAGAGTACCGAAAATGTGAACTAGAGTAGGTTGAAAAAGTGAACTAGAATAGCTTTTTTGATCTACTTTTTTGGGTTCGAATATTTTGGCCACTTATTTGACCTTACCGTTAATTTACACTGTTTGGCGGATATATTTATTTCGATAGAGCGCAAAAATAGCTATCGGCTGATAGGTCAACCTTTAAGATTGGTTTTGGCATTTTCCAGAAATGAAGTTTATAACGTCATTTTAGCCAATTGGTTGTGCACATCGATTGTCATAGGGCGCAGGTTCAATGCCGCGTGCGTGCAAACAGTTTTGCGGGCTTTTACCACGGGACAACTGTAAAACAAACATCGGTTCTGACCTTTGTGTGCTTCGTGGAGCAGAATGATGCATTGGATGATTAAGAAACATTAAGATTGCACGAAAAGTTGGAAAATGCGGATCTATTAGTTTTGACGCGACCGCCTTAGGAAAATCGATACTGTCATTGGTAGGGTCGCCCTATCCAGATGTAATGGATGTATGTTGTAGAGAATTTTGTCGCGTACTGAATAATACTATCCGCATTCTGTTCTCACTGAAAACATTGAAAATACAGCGATTCGAATAGTTTTAGGTCATTTTCTGACAATGGCTGAAAAATCGAAAAATGCGTTTTTTTCATGGAAGATGATAATTTTATGAAATTTTGATATGGAGCTTTTTTGAAAAGAAGCACGTGTTGAATCGAATGAAATGGTAAATTTTATGTTACAACAAGAATTTAACTTCTTTTTCACGCATTCCTTGAATCCTACATATCCGAGGCACTCATATTTGAGCCTATTTTCCACCCCTTAGGGATAGTGCACACGAAGCGAAAAGAATATATGTTATACAGTTTTTAATGCTCTACTTTTTGAGATATAACACCCACACACAAATGAGTATAAGGTACTTTGCCGTCAAATTTAAATATTAAAAATAATTTTTCAATGTGAAAATGAAATAGTTGACTGAGACATCTGGGCTGTTTTTGTTCAGAATCCAACGTTGATTCCGTTAAAAAAAAGAAGATTGAAAAATATTGATGTTAAAGAAAGTTATAGGGACTTCAACTTTTTCCATACATTTGCATGCCCAGACAAGGAAAAAAATTTTATAACAAAATTGACTTTCTAATTTTCTTCATAGTGCGCATGAGTACCCCAAATTATATTTTGGATAACCAAATCAGAAATTTTTACCCCGGGGCAGGCTCCCACTGAGGGCTCCTTGATCCTTCCAGAGAGGCTCTCTTAAACTGTTAAAGAAAGGAAAAGAATGCTCAGCTAAATGTGCGTAAGAACTGCATACTCACCGTGGATGCCCATCCATAGCCGGTGAAGTGTTCGGGGGTGAGCTGCTTGCAGAAAGCTGAGATGACTTCAAATGCACGCGCGTCAGAGACCGAGATGAACAAGGACGAAATCGAGGAGAGAATCATGTCTGCCTGAACAACTTTGTTGTTTGAGGGGGAGAGGGAACAGGTACAACAATCTCATAAACAACAACGAACCTCATTTTCAACCTTGCCGAGAAGGTGGACGTACTGGCAGAGGTCGATGAGATTGTCAGGGAGATCAGCCGGTCCACTCGCATCCAATTTAGCGCCCTAAAATTTACCACAACTTGATATCCATATAAATTCGAAATGTATCACTTAACAACAGTAGAATAAGATTAATTTAATTAAGATAAGAGCGAAAAAACCTTGCCAAATCACCTCAATTAAGGCATGAAAAAGTAGAAAACCTACGAGAGAAAGGGTTGAATATAATAGAAAGTAGGAAGAACCTTCTTGTTGAGATAGGCGCGAAGTTCCTCGAGTTGAGTCGTATCGTCGGTGAAGCCAAAGACGGGAAGCGCCTTGGAGTCTGCCATTCTACCACGAACGACCTACAGATCCAACAATCAATAACAACAGCAACAATAATCTCGAATCAGTTCAACTTCAAACCGAGCAAGCATTAAGTCGTCTGATATCATCCCTGTATGAATCTTATGGCTGAACTTCTCAACTGGAACCAATTTCTTCACCATTTTGGGTAATAAATATGCACAATATCTACCCAGAACAGCAAAAATGGGGCATTCGCGCGATTAGGCACAAAAAGATGAGAAGAGGAACGGAACAGCAATGAAATGTAATCCAATATGAGTACAAGATCAGGTGATGGCAGCTAATCGTGGGCTGCATCAACAAGTTACGCTGCCAGCAGAAACACCATAACAACCGCAGGCTCGTGAAGAGCTTCAACAAATTAAACTACAACAGATATAAACGTGGCAAACAACCACATTTTCAACATTTGAGCAAAAAAAGCTTAATAAAGCAGCTTTATCAAGATATATCCTAGCAAGCAATGAAAGCTATAGGAGTAAAAACAAATCAAAACAATCGACAATACTCATGCTAGTCCACCCATTTAACCAGCTGAAATTTTCTCTTTCCCCAACCAATCAAAGTCATCGATGGAGCATTCGAGAGGCCTAATTTTGACGCTGAAAGCCCTTCTGCCGGGTCCATCTTCTTGACTCCGTTCAACTAGAAAGATTAAGGCAACTAAATTAATCGCGGAAAATAAAGAACCAGAAAAGATTAACCAAATACGAAAGATTACTGTAATTGGAATAGTAATTGACCTTGAAAGCCCCAGCACGCATTAGATGGACAACATCTTTCTTATCATTTCTGGTGCGCTCTGCCAGTTCCCCACAAGTCGCCACTTCGCTTCTCCTGATGCTGACGGCGCTTCCAAATACATCTTGCAGCATCTCAGGGGGCAGCTTCTCAACATCCGCCATTGACCCTGACAAGAAGTCTGTATTTATGCATTCTTTTAAACAAGCTTTTCTCCCAAATAATTTGAAATAGTCACTCAGTTCAGCAAAGCAAAGGCGTGTTTCGATTCAGGAAATAAAATCCCAGCGCCTTCTGAGTTCCAAAAGTGTCGAGGTGTCTATTTCCCCTTCCTTAATAGTTTTCTTCGCCAAAAGAATGACGAAAAGGAATCCAAAAATTCACCGTGAAAGAGAGCGGATGAGGCGTTTTGTGCATGCGTTAAAGCTTGTTTGCCGTGCACCAAAGTGGTCATCTCCTCAGCAAGCGCAGTTTGCACAATCCACTTCCCGAGGTTGGCAGAGTGGTCACTCAGGAGAGCGTCTACTTCTTGCACAGGACGAAGCGACAACCTTAGCAAGAAGAAATTAACAACTATATTCCGTGTCCAGAACAAAGAGAATGATTTTCAAAAGCGTTTCATTTAGGAAAAACGACGTCTCTTTTTTAAGAGAAATCCAAAGACGAATTTTTTCTAACCTCTGATACATGACAGCCGCTTCATTATCATGCAACTGGCGGAAGAATTGATAAAAGTGAAAGGGTGACGTCAAGCTGGCGTTGAGCCAAGCTCCGCCCCCTCCACTTGACTTTCCAATCTTCTGGCCAGCGGCATCCGTAAGAAGGGGAAGACAAACGCCGCCCGCCCACTTGCCGAGTGTCCTCGCAATGAAATGGGCGCCGATGTCGAGATGGCCGAGTTGGTCGGAGCCGCCCAACTAAACAACGACTTTGTTATCATTTATGATCAATGTAATGAACAATGAGGGAAATGTACAATTACGACAAGCTCGCAAATCTGGCTGGAAAACTTTGCTATTCGGAGTCTTATTAATTGAAGCTCAAAAAAACAAATGAACAACTGGACTCGTAATGGATTTTCAAGCTGTTACACTTTCATTTCTTTTTTCCCTGAATAAAAGAATATGATAGGACAAAATGAAGATGACGGGAAAGTAAATAAAAATCGCTGGCGTCCGGATGCTCGCTGGCGTCCGGATGCTTGCTGGCGTCCGATTTTTTTTTTTTGGTTTTTTTTATTTGCTAGAGAAAAGAAAATGAATCGGCCAGAACAATCGAATGAATTTTTTTTTTCTTAAATCGGGAAATGACCACCAGGGCGATAGCCCCGGTGGTCATTGACCGGGCCGAAGGCCCGTAGCGTGCCGAAGGCACGCTAGTCTAAAACTAAAGAATGATGAAAAACTTGAATGCAAATTTCTTATTCCGTATCTGTCATCATCACACGGCGACTACGGTATTTTAAAGGGTTCAATGGGCAAATAATGCAAACTCTGTCAGATGTTGCTATTTTCTTTCCAACTCACTTCTCTCTCTCTCTCTCTCTCTCTCTCTCTCTCTCTATTCTGTCTCTCTCTCGCTCTCGTACTCTATTTTCTCTCTCTATCTCTCTCTGTCTTGCTCCCTCTCTATTTCTCTTCAGGTTCCCTTCTATCTGGAACAACTGCTTCTCCTCCACCCAATCGTCTATGAGCTGTAATGCCTCAACGAATTCGAGATGGTACCTTTGGTGTCTGCTTTCTATTTCTACCTGAAAACCTCTGTCTTTTCTTCATTTGCATGCCCATCTACGGTGTGACGGTTACCTTCAATCATCAGATTCTCCACGTCTTCGTGCACTCTCTTCTGAGATATCTTCACTGCAACGGCTTTTCGTCTGTCAAAAGGAGAGAAGAATCAAAGTACGAACAGCAAGACAGAGAGAGAGAGAGAGAGAGAGAGAGAGAGAGAGAGAGAGGGGGGAGGGGGTTGAATGAGAACGAGAGTGAAAGGGAAAGAGAAGAAAAGAGAGAGAGAGGCCTCTTTTCTCTCTCGAAGACACATGCATTGCCGTTGATGTGGCTGACAGCGAGAGAACGGTTGAGAGCGTTTTTTTCATTCACATGCAACACCGTAATAAATTGATTGATTGTTCTGAAGAAGCTCAACGAGACAGAGCAAAGACCCGATCTTTATCCAGTACATAGTCAAGAATATCACAGTATTCAAATATTCCATTCATAGGTGACAGCTATAATATGCTAATGAGGAATCATGATTAGCAGGGAATGCATTTTACAAGGGGGAAGATATGGCATTGTAAGTGGACAACATGCAAGCTGAAGGGGATGCTACAGGTAGATCTCGAGAGTGTGCGGCGGCCTGCTCACCACGTGGCGGCAGTGCGTGTTCATGTCTTGCCATCGGACACGGCACAACGGACATGTCATCCGCCCGGCTTCTACGCATCTGAGTACGCATCTGAAGAGAGAGATAGAGAGAAAGAGAAAGACAGAGAGAGAAAGAGAAAGACAGAGAGAGAAAGAGAAAGAGAGAGAGAGAAAAAAAAAGATAGAGAGAACGAAAAAGATAGAGAGAAAGAGAAAGACAGAGAGAGAAAGAGAAAGAGAGAGAGAGATTGGGAAAGAGAGAGAGAGATTGGGAAAGAGAGAGAGAGATTGAGAAAGAGAGAGAGAGAGAGAGAGAGAGAGAGAGAGAGGGAGAGGGAGTGAGACGGGGATAGATGAAACTGACTCGTTGCAGCCCAGAACGTTGCCGCAATGTCCGCAGGCAGCCACTCGTTCGAGCACTTCCTCCGTCCAGCAGATGACTCAAGAATGATCCATTGAATGAGAGAGGGGGATGCTTGGAAGTTTCCTGGTCAAACCAGATGAGAAAGAGAAAGCAGAAGAAGCCGTGTCAACTGACCAGCCTCCTTGCCCAGTTTGCCCAGGTCTGCCAGCTGCTCGAAGATCCTTTCGCTTGCTGAAATTACAAAGGAAAAGTGTGAAGAGAGCCACAAGGAGTTAAAATAAAGGCAACTCAATAAATGCGCAAAAACTACCTGCCCGAATGGCCGACTCTCGTCAAGTTTTGATATCTTGTCATTTAGACAATTAGGTGAACCATGACAACGATGCGTTTCGACGGAAGCAAACAAATCGAGAGAAGCTAACCAGAGCGGAGGAGCGGAGGGACTGGAGGGTCAGCGGGTGCACCGTCAGGAAGGTCAGTGGCAGCAGCCGAGACCACAAGGACCACTGGACCAGACTGAGCACGAGGGCGAGTGGAAGGACGAAAGAACGTGGCACGGCGAAGAGGAAGGACACCACGAGGGCCATTGGGCCGGTCAGCGACTTCTTAATAACTACAGTAAAGTAACCAGACAACAATTGTTCTCATCCAGGGAATCAATCGATTGCCTGATCTACGGAGCTTTTCAAATTAAGCAACTTTCACCAGATCCACTGGATCTCCTCCTAGCCTACTGACAAAGACATCAAGCTTTAAAAGTAACAGATTAAGAGGAGTCTCTGTGCATACTTGGGACGGGGTCGGCAGCGACTTCTCTTGGCGGTCGCGGCGGCCGAGGAGAGTCTCTGCGCATACCTGGGACGAGGACGGCACCGACTCCTCTTGGAAGGCGCGGCGTTGCTGAAAGTACGAAGGAAAAGTATAAAGAGAGTCACAAGGAGTTAAAATAAAGGCAACTCAATAAATGCACAAAAACGACATGCCCGATTGGCCGACTCTCGTCAAGTTCTGATCTCTTGTCATTTAGACAATTAGGTGAACCATGACAACGATGTGTTTCGAACGAAGCAAACAAATCGAGAGAAGCTAACCAGGCCGGGGGGTTGGAGGGTCATCGGGTGCATCGTTTGGAAGGCCCGTGGCAGCAGCCGAGACCACAGGGAGCACTGCACCAGACTGTAGACGAATGCGATTGAGAAGACGAAAGAAGGTGGCACGGCGAGCAGGAAGGCCACCACGGTCAGCGACTTCTTAATAACTACAGTTTTCATCCCGGGAATCAATCCATTGCCTGATCTACGGAGCTTTCCAACCTAAGCAACTCGATCTCCTCGTAGTCTACTGACATAGACATCAAGCTTAAAAGTAACAGGTTAAGAGGAGTCTCCGTGCATACCTGGGACGGGGTCGGCAGCGACTTCTCTTTGCGGTCGCGGCGGCCGAGGAGAGTCTCTGCGCATACGTGGGACGGGGGCGGCAGCGACCTCTCTGAAGGGGATGCTACAGGTAGATCTCGAGAGTGTGCGGCGGCCTGCTCACCACGTGGCGGCAGTGCGTGTTCATGTCTTGCCATCGGACACGCCACAACGGACATGTCATCCGCCCGGCTTCTACGCATCTGAGTACGCATCTGAAGAGAGAGAAAGATAGAGAGAAAGAGAAAGACAGAGAGAGAAAGAGAAAGACAGAGAGAGAAAGAGAAAGAGAGAGAGAGAAAAAAAAAGATAGAGAGAACGAAAAAGATAGAGAGAAAGAGAAAGACAGAGAGAGAAAGAGAAAGAGAGAGAGAGATTGGGAAAGAGAGAGAGAGATTGGGAAATAGAGAGAGAGATTGAGAAAGAGAGAGAGAGAGAGAGAGAGAGAGAGAGAGAGAGGGAGAGGGAGTGAGACGGGGATAGATGAAACTGACTCGTTGCAGCCCAGAACGTTGCCGCAATGTCCGCAGGCAGCCACTCGTTCGAGCACTTCCTCCGTCCAGCAGATGACTCAAGAATGATCCATTGAATGAGAGAGGGGGATGCTTGGAAGTTTCCTGGTCAAACCAGATGAGAAAGAGAAAGCAGAAGAAGCCGTGTCAACTGACCAGCCTCCTTGCCCAGTTTGCCCAGGTCTGCCAGCTGCTCGAAGATCCTTTCGCTTGCTGAAATTACAAAGGAAAAGTGTGAAGAGAGCCACAAGGAGTTAAAATAAAGGCAACTCAATAAATGCGCAAAAACTACCTGCCCGAATGGCCGACTCTCGTCAAGTTTTGATATCTTGTCATTTAGACAATTAGGTGAACCATGACAACGATGCGTTTCGACGGAAGCAAACAAATCGAGAGAAGCTAACCAGAGCGGAGGAGCGGAGGGACTGGAGGGTCAGCGGGTGCACCGTCAGGAAGGTCAGTGGCAGCAGCCGAGACCACAAGGACCACTGGACCAGACTGAGCACGAGGGCGAGTGGAAGGACGAAAGAACGTGGCACGGCGAAGAGGAAGGACACCACGAGGGCCATTGGGCCGGTCAGCGACTTCTTAATAACTACAGTAAAGTAACCAGACAACAATTGTTCTCATCCAGGGAATCAATCGATTGCCTGATCTACGGAGCTTTTCAAATTAAGCAACTTTCACCAGATCCACTGGATCTCCTCCTAGCCTACTGACAAAGACATCAAGCTTTAAAAGTAACAGATTAAGAGGAGTCTCTGTGCATACTTGGGACGGGGTCGGCAGCGACTTCTCTTGGCGGTCGCGGCGGCCGAGGAGAGTCTCTGCGCATACCTGGGACGAGGACGGCACCGACTCCTATTGGAAGGCGCGGCGTTGCTGAAAGTACGAAGGAAAAGTATAAAGAGAGTCACAAGGAGTTAAAATAAAGGCAACTCAATAAATGCACAAAAACGACATGCCCGATTGGCCGACTCTCGTCAAGTTCTGATCTCTTGTCATTTAGACAATTAGGTGAACCATGACAACGATGTGTTTCGAACGAAGCAAACAAATCGAGAGAAGCTAACCAGGCCGGGGGGTTGGAGGGTCATCGGGTGCATCGTTTGGAAGGCCCGTGGCAGCAGCCGAGACCACAGGGAGCACTGCACCAGACTGTAGACGAATGCGATTGAGAAGACGAAAGAAGGTGGCACGGCGAGCAGGAAGGCCACCACGGTCAGCGACTTCTTAATAACTACAGTTTTCATCCCGGGAATCAATCCATTGCCTGATCTACGGAGCTTTCCAACCTAAGCAACTCGATCTCCTCGTAGTCTACTGACATAGACATCAAGCTTAAAAGTAACAGGTTAAGAGGAGTCTCCGTGCATACCTGGGACGGGGTCGGCAGCGACTTCTCTTTGCGGTCGCGGCGGCCGAGGAGAGTCTCTGCGCATACGTGGGACGGGGGCGGCAGCGACCTCTCTTGGCGGGCGCGGCGTTACTGAAAGTACGAAGGAAAAGTATGAAGAGAGTCACAACGAGTTAAAATAAAGGGAACTCAATAAATGCACAAATACGACTTGCCCGATTGGCCAGCTCTCGTCTAGTTTTGATATCTTGTCATTTAGACAATTAGGTGAACCATGACAACGATGCGCTTCGAAGGAAGCTAACAAATCGAGAGTTGCTAACCAGGGCGGGGGATTGGAGGGTCATCGGGTGCATCGTTTGGAAGGCCCATGGCAGCAGCCGAGACCACAGGGAGCTCTGCACCAGACAGAGCACGAGGGCGAGTGGGAGGACGAAAGAATGTAGCGCGGCGAAGAGGAAGGCCACCAAGAGGGCCATTGGGCCGGTCAGCGACTTCTTAATAACTACAGTAAAGTAACCAGACAACAACATTCTATTCAAATTTTTCAGTTTTCATCCTGGGAATCAATCGATTAAAATATATTTCGCTTGATCCACTGACAATGAGCTTTTCAAATTAAGCAACTCGCCAGATCCACTCGATCTTCTCCTAACCTACTGACATAGACATCAAGCTTTAAAAGTAACAGGTTAAGAGGAGAGTACTTGGCGGTAGCGACTTCTCTTGGCTGGCGCGGCGGCGGCCGAGCCTCCGCTGTGTTGCGAGAGGAAGGCGCCGGCGCCGTCGCAGTCGCCCAAACACGAACACGCGTCCTCTGCTTCAGAATGGACGACGCCGTGGGAGCATTGTATCCCGGCATCACGGACACTCAAGCAAAAGATAACAGTGAGAGGGAACAACACGAAGCGAATGAGCAAGGATGACAAATGAGCAACCTCACAATGCGAAGCGACAGTGGCAGTGAGAAGCGGGCGAGTGCTCCCTCATCGCTTAGATCACTGTCGTCTTTCGCGCGTAGATCATTTGTTCTAGAATGAGAAAGAGAGAGAGACAGAGACAGAGACAGAGACAGAGAGAGACAGAGACAGAGAGAAAGCTGGCGAGCGAGAGAGAAGTACGGAGAGAGAGGAAGAGGGAGGAGAGAGAGAGAGAGAGAGAGAGAGAGAGAGAGAGAGAGCGAAGGAGAGGTAGTGAGAAGGCGAGCGAGAGGAAACGAGAGAGAGAGAGAGAGATGAATAGAGCGAGAAGAGACAAAGTGCGAGATAGGATTGGAAAAGCGAACAATTTGGATGAATAGAGATAGACAGATGAATTTTAAAGATACAGTGAAATATCAATGCCCCAATCTTTCAGAGATCCGCAGTGCCAAGGAGCACCTCTTCACTCCAAACCAATCAGGCGGCGCTGTCGACGAGGAACACACTGAATCCTTTCATTCCATTGGGCATTTCTGAGAAGAAGAGAGAGAGAGAGAGAGAGAGAGAGAGAGAGAGAGAGAAACAGAGTGAATGAGAGACGGAAAGAAAGCATAGAGAGAGAGAGAGAGAGAGAGAGAGAGAGAGAGAGAGAGAAACAGAGTGAATGAGAGACGGAACGAAAGTAAAGAGAGAGAGAGACAGAGACAGGGAGAGAGAGAGAGAGAGAGAGAGAGAGAGAGAGAGGTTGTGGAATCCATAGATGAGCAAAGAAAAGATACTTCGCTATGCACCTCGTAGTTCTGAGATTCTCTTACAAATGACAAAGTGTAAGATAGAATGAACTTAAATTGATGGTGTGTGATATTGCGATGTCTGTATGATCTCCTAGAGGAGTGGGAGTACTCGACCGGCTCTGGCATTGACTCTCCTTTCTAATCCGGCACATTCTACATTCCATACTTTAATTTCTACATGACATTCCTCCCTCTCTCCCTCTCAGACTTCTCGTTGTTGCTCGGTCCTCTTATCAAGATAACACACTTGCTGCTGCTCTTGGTCTCCTTCTCAAGGATCTTCAGAAAGGATTGCTCTTCCTGCAAATTCCGTCCATTGGCTAAAGTAAGATCAGCGCTGCAAAATGATTTCAATCATATTATTTGTATAGGGCTGAATATTCACCCAAAACGCACTTGTATTTATTTTAAACACATTATGCTTCAGATAGCTAATTATAGAGGTGTAAATGAGCACTCCTCAATGTCCTCAAGTTTAGAATTCATCTTCAGTATACCACACATTTCGCTACATTTTCCAAGACAGATTCATTTCCATTGACTGCTGTGGAATGTGAAAGACATTGCTAACATATTCCCTTACCTTTTTATAGGGATTTCAAAGCCGCTTGCACTTTTAATGATTTACAATTAGTCGTACAATTACATCTGTTATATATAAGTTATTACATTGCATGCGAGCTATAACATCATCTAGGGTCTCCAAATAAATTTAAACTTCTTATCTTACGGTTAGAAAGAGGCAAGAACTGTGAAATAAACTTTTGTTTGGATTAAACAAAACAATAAAGCGGCTGGATGCAATCACAGTCATTTTCATTTTAAATCCGTTTCGATGGTGAAAGTTTAGCAGCTGCCTTACAACCAGATAATTAAATAAATTAAACAAAACATAATTAGGGGGATTTAGGCTTAGGCCAACGGATTGGTCTTCATGAGCTCGATGTCTGCAGCGACCATCTCCTTGACCAGCTCGGGCAGCTCGATCTTCGTCTCCCAGCCAAGTTTCGTCTAAATCCTTTTGTTATTTCACTGAATTTGTGTTTAGCATTTTTTACATAGATTATTTGAGCAATTATCCAAACAAAGCATCAAGTTTCACCTCTTTTGTGGATAACAGTTCTTATTTTTAAAGCACAGTAGAGGACTAACAGATGAGGTGTTTATCTTCTCAAAAATAAATATTATTACCACTCACCTTAGCCTTGGTCGCGTCGCCGAGAAGTTCCTCAACTTCAGTCGGTCGATAGTACTTCGGATTCACCCTGATTCGGACGATTCCAGTGGCGCTGTCCTTGCCTACTTCATTCACTCCTTCGCCTTCAAATCTAAAGTATAGAAAGGATATTCGAGAGTAGGATTCGGAGAATCAGATGAAAATTAGACAAAAACACAACGAATGAGGTGAGTGTTTGTACACATAAGTAGAGAAGAAAGATCGACAGATAGAATGAGAAAAAGAGAGAGAGAGAGCGAGAGAGAGAAAGAGAGAGAAAGAAAGAGAGAGAGGAGTAGAGACAGAGAGAGAGTGAGAGAAAGAGAGGGAGAGAGAGTGTAAGAGAGAGAGAGAGAGAGAGAGAGAGAGAAAGAGAGAGAGAGAGAGAGAAAGAAGGAAAAAGAGTAAAGCCAACTTGATAGTGACGCCGATCTCCTTGAATGCCAGATCGCAGAAGTCGCGGACAGAGTGGAATTTGCCAGTAGCAATGACGAAGTCGTCCGCGTGGTCGTGCTGCAGGATACGCCACATCGCCTGAATCAATATCAGCATCATTTATGGTTAGAAGGGAAAGTAGAGAACAAATAGAGAGAGAGAGAGACAGACATAGAAGCAGAGAAACGGAGTTAGAGAATGAGAGAGAGAGAGACAGAGAGAGAGAGAGAGGGTGATCAACTAGAGGGAGAATAGCAAAGATAGGGGCATAAATTACAGGAGGGGCTTGTGCTGAGCTTCTTTCCCTCACCTCGACGTATTCCTTGGCATGTCCCCAATCTCGTCTGGCGCTGAGATTGCCGAGTTCCACGCATTCCAGCTGGCCGAGCGAGATCTTCGCAACACTTCGCGTAATCTTGCGCGTCACGAAAGTCTCACCTGGATGAATGAACCTTTCCAAGCATTCTGATTCAATTCACAAAACAACTTTTTCTTTGCCGGGTATATGCTTCACTTGCCGTTTTCCCCAGTATCCATTACCTTCACAATTTGCCTACCGTTTCGTGTCTTTTAAACATCCCCTCTTTCTCTCTCTGTCTTTCTCTTCTCTTCCCTTCTCTCTCTCTCTCTTTCTCTCTCTTTCTCTTTCCCTCTATCTGCCTACCTCGTCTCGGACTCTCATGATTGAAAAGAATTCCATTGCACGCGAACATCTTGTACGCCTCGCGGTAGTTGATGACAATCCAGTAGCCGTACAGCTTGGCCACGGCTGAAAAAGTCGTCAAATTACTAATATTTTTTGGTCAACGTTACCGAAAAAACAATAGAAAGGTTGCAGCAACATCGAAATTTCTTTCATCCTTGACCAATCAAATCATATGCTTTCGGACATTAAGTTACATAATAAGTAATAAAATTAAAATGTATCCTGACCATAAGGCGATCTCGGATAGAAAGGAGTTGTCTCCTTCTGTGGCACCTCTTGCACCTTTCCATACAGTTCGGAAGTCGACGCTTGGTAGAATCGGACCTTGAAATTTTTTTCTTCAAAACTCTTCATATACTTTTTTGTTTGCTCAGAATTTTTAAACTCTTCACTGTAAGAGAGAGAATGGACCTATTTCTAGTATCTCTAGCGCATGATCTCTCCCATGAAAAGAAGACAAAAGAAGATAGGTATTTGACAGTTAGAAAGACTCCCCTTACTCTTTCTTTCAGTGTGAAGATAATGAGTAGAAACCTTTTCCGTAAGCCCACAGGCATGGATGGCATCCAGAAGGCGGAGAGTGCCCACAGCGTCCACTTCTGCCGTGTATTCGGGCAGATCGAAGGACACCTCAACATCATTCATATTTATTCACTCTTTCTTTCTTTAGGTTTCCTCATTTTTCTATTTCCTTTCTATTTTAGTCTCTCTCTCTCTCTCTCTCTTTCTCTCTCTCTCCCTCCAGTTTCTCTCTCACGCACTGTCAACAACACTCATCTCGGAAACCCTTGTAAATAACTTCTCCTCTCTATTACCTACTCATGCATTTCAAATAGCATCCTCCATACCTTAACGTGACTCTGCGCAGCCAAGTGGTACACTTCGGTCGGTTGGATGGTGCGGATGAGCTTGATCAGACAGGAAGAATCAGTCATGTCACCGTAGTGGAGAGAGAAGGAGCCACCACCTGAAATTACATGTCCTAGAATACGGTAGCTAATTAGAGAGAAAATGAGAGAGAGAGACAGAGAGCGAGAGTGTCAGGGAGAGAGAGAGAGAGAGAGAGACATAGATGAAGATTGAGAGAAAAAAATGATAGAGATAGAGAAAGAGATAGGGATAAGAGAAAGATAGAGAAGGAGATAAGGTGAGATAGATATGTTAGATAGAAAGAGATAAAGAGGAGACAGAGAAAGAGAGAGAGTGAGAGAGAGAGCGAGAGAGAGAGAGAGCGAGAGAGATAGAGTGAGATAGATATGTTAGATTAAAGAGATAGAGAGGAGAGAAAGAGAGAGAGAGAGAGAGAGAGAGAGAGAGAGAGAGAGAAGAGATTCCCCAACCTGAATGCGTCACCGGATTGGAGTAGAGATGCTCGATGCGCGCCGTGTTGAAAGAGGAAGAACGCCGGATGATTCCGTGTACCTTGTAGCCCTTGGAGAGGAGAAGCTCAGCCAAGTAAGAGCCATCCTGTAGAAGAGGGGGAGATTTTGGGAAAGGAAACATATTTTCTAGTCCTTAATCTCTTTAAACATTTCAATGTTCCCTAGTCTCTTTTACAACAAAAGAAATTTCATTTAGAAAAAGCATATCCTTTACCGCCACCATCTCATCTACCTTTGACTCCATCCCCCTCTAGGTTAATCTCATCTCTAAGATGAACCCCCTTCTGACCTGTCCAGAGATTCCCGTGATGAGTGCGACTTTGCGTGCGCGGAACGTGGCAAGATCGGAGACGTCCATTCGTGGACGGGATTCCGCGATCACCGACTCGAGGCCCTGCATTGTCGTGGAGGATCGAGGGGAGGGACTTCTTCTGATCCGGGGAATGGACGGGGGACTTTTCTGATCCGACTGCTCCTGACTACCCTTCCGAGATCTCACCACTGATTCCGACTGGCTTCAGCTTCCTCTCTCCCCCCAGATATTCCATATGCCCTCTTCTAGTATCTGTTGTGGTTGCCAAGCGTAAGCCAGCTTGGCAGCATCGGAAAGCAGAACGTGCTGGCAGCCTATGGGGTGGATCCCGATTGTTCTCTCTCTCTCTCTCTCTCTCTCTCTCTCTCTCTCTCTCCCCCTCTCTCTTTGTCATATCCTACTCTCCCCTTTTGTCCCCTCTCTGCTCCCTCTCTCTCCTTTTATTATTGCCACAGCAGGACAAGGATAGAAGGCAGAATCGTTGCCAAATCATCAAAAATAAAGGAAATTCAAGCATATTTTTCGCCCATTGGTCGAGAGCGTTCCTCTATGTTCCTTCTTCGTTTCTGCTTCCAGGTCTCCCCTCTTTCTTCAGTTTTCTCTTCTCTCTCTTTCTCTCCTTCTCTCTCTCTATCTCTCTCTCTCAGACAGGGAAGTTTCATAACTCAGACTGGGCTATAATGGTATAACTGAGACAGTGACAAACATCCAAATCGGGAATGATTGGGTGCAAAGTGTGCAGGTTAGTTGTGGATGTTACTGCTTGGGAGCTACTTAAGGGTGCCATTGACCAACCTCGGAAGTGTCGCCGGAACCCGATCGCTGCACGGGCTGTGCCATGGCTGAAGAGAGAGGAAAGACTGCGACTTCACAACTCATGCAAGTTCGTTCTCATGCCAATCATAACGGCAACTAATCATAACTACATGGGATGACGGTTACATATCATTGTCGACCATTAAGAGATAGTTAGATGAATCCATCAAGAGGTTCAAAGTGGGGGGGGGGGTCATGCTTTTCAAGGTCTACAATCCACCACAAATTCATGCGCTTGCAAGTGCACACTATACATAAAGCTAATTTTGGACCATAGTTTAATATCTGAGCAAGGTCTTAGGGGTTGCCAGCGTCTAATTCAACACTTTCAGCCTTTAAATTTCTAGCGACCGGCCAGGAACAAAGTGGCTGGTCTTAATGGCGCGTCATAGATATTTTAAACGGAGCGCCCGGCCCTGTTACGTGAACATTCGTAGGGAAGAACTCAGACTTAAATTCTTCTTGCACTTTCTTCGCGTCCTGTTTTCCGCATGGTAAAAGATCTGCGCAGATATGAAAGCGAGAAAAAACTAGCAGAGGAAAGTAGAAATATAGCCCATTCTTTTCGTTTTCGTTCGCGAGATTCCTCCAAATTGCATGCCAAAATGCGTCTAATAAGTAGTGCTTGGTTAGTAATCGTCCATCAGTAAAGCTGTGAATAGTATTAGCTGACGAATTGGAATTTCTATTCAAAATGCAAAATTGGAGGAAATGTGCAGCTACGTGGCGACAGAATGTCTTGTTAGCCTCTGGTGTATTTCCATGCATGACACAACTACATCCTTCTCTCGCTCTTTCGTTTTCTTTCAGTCTCTCGCTTTGTTCTCTCTTCCCATCCCGGGTTCATTCTATACTCGCCTCCGCCCCTCATTTCATCTTCATGCAAAATCACCATACATACATGTTCAGTCAGAAATGATCGGATCCCTGTTGTTTATTCTCTAGAGTGCATTACCAAATCGACTCCTCTTTAACTGCGTTTCTCTCTGTCACTTGCATTAGCTCGCATTCTCTCTCTCTCTCTGTCTGTCTCTCTCTCTATCCGATGCCAGATCAAACTGCTAAACAATCTCGCCCAAACATCTCTCCCGCAATCTCCCCAGGTTTCTCTGCTCACTCTGTCTTTCTCTTTGTTCCTCTCATCCACGTCACAATAGAAACGTCCACGTATAAGCTGGGAAGCTATTTTTTCCTCGTCTGGACAATGTTCCCAACTCCGCAGGCAATTATGAACACATAGTGTACTATTCTCGATATTAATGTGGACTCAAAACCACGTCGACTTTTCAATACAGTAGTACTTTCCAGCTTTTATTCCCAATATTTGCACCATATTATGAATAGAACCCGCAAGGCTAATTAGCCATCTTAACATTTCAACATCACAACATGTTAAAAGAGCTGAAAGGAAAAGAGAGCGGACCCGACAAAGACGAAAAACATTCCCATAAGGTGGAAGAAGGAGAATATATTCTCAAAAAAGTATACGGAAATGAAAAGCGAGAGGAACTTTCTGAGTGTTAACAACATGGTTACATTTAGAGAGGTCGTCAGCGACGTTAGCCTGTACACACTCGCAACGCAGAGCCAGTTGAGAATGCAAATGAGGCCGATTAAGAGAAGTGCTCGGGGAGGTGCCCACGGGAAGAAAAGGCCTGGAGATGACCACGCCGCTACTGCTCCCTCTGCCAGTTCTTGTCGTTGGAGCAAGAAGTACGGAAGAGAGAAGAGATGCTCAACGGTTGGCAGGCTTTTTATATATTTTTATCGTTGTTTTTACTGAACATATTTTTATGAATATGGAATCAAGAAAATTCCTTTACTTTTTTTTTATTACAACACCATTTTGAATGATCATCTTACGGTAACACAAAATGGCCACATACCACATAAAGCATGACTTCGTTCGAGTGTTGAGGGCCGTAAGTTCGGTACAGCTCCTCTTGACAGATTCCAAGGTACGCGGAGAGTAGGAGGGCGCCGGTCAGAAGCGAGACTCCTGCGCATGTATATCATCTATCTTCTTATCATAAGATGAAGGTATTACTTCCATAATACATCATATCGTTAGTCATCTTTATGACCTAATGACCTACCAATAGCATAGGGTGAAACGGAGACATCGTCGGAGAGCTGAATCGGCGGTGCTGCGGGAGGGCGAGCCCAACGGGGAGTGTCTCCCGAGGAGACGGTGAACAAGCAGACACCCAGAGTCACCATCACCACTGAGAACACCTTCAACATCAAACACATGCCCACATGAACATATTTGTTTAAATATAACTTTTACAGTTAGTTTGGTTAATACGTTTAGGTTAAGAGAGCTGTATTTAGAAATTTGTTAACATAAACAGCAGAGAATACCTTCAAGATTCGCAAGCAAGCCTAATTTAGAAAACACAACCGACTAGGTGTTAAGACGCTGACAACAGAGCATATGTTATTCGACCAAAACAATACAGTAACTCCGTTTTCAACGTCTCGACACCTAGACAAGCATATAGTTAAAAATATTTAAAGAAACCTAATGTACATGAGCAGTTTAACCATAAGCCGCCTAAAGGTGAATTTTCTTTCAAAAACATCTAGGCAACACGCGCACCTGATGAGAACTGTAGTATTGTCTTCTGAGCAGGAAACCAAGGAGAAGGTTCGCTGGAAGGGATGCCTAAATTAGGTCTTTCAATTTAGCTCATGTTATGGTAGGAAAACGTTAAGAATGCAAATCTACTCACCGATTTGTAGATAATAAAGACAGGATACGAGACGTCCATGTCAAGTGCCACATTATTGGCCAGGTTGACAAGGTAGAAGAGGAACGACAGCTTCATATATTCTCTTAACAACATGGTTATGGTATCATTTTGCAAGTGAGTCCACATGAGAATGTACAAATTAAAAGAAAGATTATAAAATAATATAATGAACTTTATAGACTGAACAATGACCTTAAAGGAATTTTCCTCGTCTTCCCAAGTAGCTGCCGAGAGAGAAGATCTTCGGAGACGATGAACACGAAGCACGACACTGTGATGAGATTCGCAGAGCCATCAATCTCCCTACATTCTACTTCATTATCTTCCATATCAAGCATTAATTCAAAACAGTAATTTTCTTCGGAAAGGCCAGCAATTCTCAACCGAATCCAGGCGACCTGGACTTAATTCAATGCTAAACAAACATGGACGACTCCCAATTACAGTACCCAAGACTTCCTTGAAGCTGAATTTCTACAGTATCCCATACAAGCCGACCTCTTGAGCCTCTCCATGCCAGCTACGCATCCGACACAGCCAAAGATGGTGTAGATGGCAGCGTCCGCGGCGTCCCCCAGCATTCCTCCAATCTACGCTTTCATTCATACTCATCAGCCTATGAAAAGCTCCGTCATGCCAGGCCGAAGACATAAAGATATGGACATTTAGCAAGCAACCAATCATCGAAGACACTATTAATTCAACAGGGTTTTTTTTTCCATACCTTAATCCTCTTTTTATTCACACAAAACATATCAGCTTATTTCTACTAATTATAACCCAAAACCAACCTTACAACCGTTGGCTGAAAACGTGGCATCGTCTAGAGCATAATTTATACAATATAACATCTATAATTACAAGTAATATATATATTTTTTTACATTTCTGGTCCAGCAGACTTCTCGAATTGTACCATTCAGAATGACAAGTCGGAATGGATCACAATACTTAATGAAGTAGACTTGCAGTGACGACTGCTATGGAAGGGGCTCTAGGTTACAGCAGTCGTCTCTAGTGTAGATCAGATACTATAGCACGACACACGAAAAAAAAACAAGTCTGAAGATATCTTTAGCGGTGCTGAAATAGTTCCTTTTTAGGAGGAAAAATTGTTCTCCTTTTAGGACAATTCTCTAGCAGTAATCAGCTGGTTAGACAGAGAGAGAAAGAGAAAGAGAGAGATAGATAGAGAGAGAGAGAGCGAGACAGATAGAGAGAGATGGAGGATGTGAAAGAGAGAGGAAAAAAAGGAACCATCTCAGCACCGCTCAAATTCTGAAGTTGATGAGATAACAATGCGAACTCTTTGCACACTTGGTTCCTATGCCATTGCACTCATAAAGCAAACTTGCGTAGCACGTCAAAGAAGGCAAAAAGGCATAAAAAAGAATAGGAGCACACCTCGCCTAAGACAAACTTCCCGCTAAAACCTTCCAGCACATTTACATGCTAACTAATCTACAACGGAGTGAATGAACAGGGAATTTACTTTTTAAATTGGGTGAGATTCAGTTTTTAGTAAGAATGAAACCTTTCAGCAATTTCTCTTTTACAAGCTGATTCTCCAAATCACAGTTAATCTTAAAAGGAAACATATGGAGCTATATGAATAGAAGAGATCAACGGGGGCAACTAGCATGGCATAGAATAACACTCATTGTCAAGGTACTCTCAAGATGTGAGAGTGGTGCTGGCTTCTTCAGCTTCTGATGCCGACGAGGCTGCCCTTGATCCTTGTCCGGGCATTTGCTGGCCTTCCCTTTCGCTTCGCATCGAAATGACATCGTCCTCGCATTCTTCGTTGCAGTCCTCAAAATCAGTGTTAATACTACTTCCAAAGGTAAATATATAATGAATCCTCGTTGCCTTCAGCAACCTGTAATCGAACAGATTTTACAGCGCTAAACTTTCAACACGAATTCTGCGATGGTTCTGTTCCCCGCCGTTCGTGAGATGGAGATGGCATAGCTGCTGCTAACCTGGAGTGCAGCGCAGTAGTGGAGCATCAGCACAGCCAACGCTTGCATTCTCTCATCCAGTGCATCCAGAGAGGGCGAAGAAGAATCACTGCGGTCACTCGCCACGTCCACTGAAAAACAAGTTAGGAGAGAAAAGCATTATTTACGAAGCGAGAGAGACTAAACAAATCAAAACCCAAAGAATATATCCAAACCATAAAAAAATTGCTACTGGGTAACAATATTCACAATCTATTTTACAAATAGGCCATAACTGAACCAACCAGGAGTACTTGGCTCAGACATCTCCTTGGCTGCCGACTGCAACGCCACAAGTCGCTGAGCCTTTGTTTCCTTGATCGCCTCATGAATTTTATCAATCTATAAATATTCCTAATGAATTTATTTACTAATATGAAAAAATAGACAACTACAAAGAAACCAAGAGCCGACCTGTTGGTTGACCATTTCACGCCTCCTCACAGATTCTAGGCCATCGAATATCTTGCGGCCAAGAGCTTTGGCATTTGCAATCGTCTCCTCGTTGTAAGCGTTGCCAGGTTGGAAATAGAGATCTGAAATATATATTGCGTATCACGAAAACGTTGGTGGAGAGGGAAAAATCCAGAGCGTGTACGAGAGAGAGAGAGACAATGAAAAGAAACAAACCAAGAAGATGCGGCGATCCCTCAAGGAGTGGAAGAAGATCAGAGAGAGTAGATTCGATAGAAGATCTTGAAGAGCGGGCGACGGAATCTGTAGAGGAAGGCGCGAATTCCGAGTCGTTTCCAAGACAGTTCTCGGCAATTTCTGCAAAAATTACTCTCTACAATTAATCATATCACTTACAGCTATCCCAAACATTTGCATTTCGCAACAAATTCTGGACAGTCTCAACCAAATAACATATAATTCAGAAATTAAAAAGCAGCTGAGGAATCATCGTCAGAAATAGAAACTTACAGGAATACTTATACATTTCATTCGGATGAAAATTCCAAGGAAAAAGAAAACCTGCAGTGTCAATGTCATCGTGCTTCTCTGGTCTTTTCCTTCTCCAGCTTGAGAACTTCTCCGACACTCTCGATCTGATTCTCGCTCGTCTACTTACGTTCTCCGCCGTTTCACCTTAATAATCAGAGAATCTGATAAGAGCGTTACAACGTACCGAACGAAGCAAACAACCTCTGATCTCAGCGGTAAGGCCTGCCTTCTCTCCAATCGGAATGTTTGATACTGAAGGTGCCGGCGTTGGCGGCGGCTGCCCTCCAGGCGCATCTGTTTCATCAGCAGCGCCACCAAACAACTCGCGACGAAGCTTTAAAAATAATCACAATAGGTTAATATAGAAATTAAAAAAGAAAGTATATCAAAATGGAAGTAAACATTAACCAATGTAGTTTCCGCGGGCTCTGCAGGCGCACAACAAATCGCCGAGTCCGTCTTGCTTGCGCACTTGTAGTGAGTGATAACTAGACACCGGATACACGCCAATCCTTGCTTCGACCAGATCTTCCCTCGGCAAGAAGCGCACACTGGAAAGAAGGAAAGTAATTTGACAATAGTCTATTCCCAAAATTAGTAATGCCGAAAGTTAAAACAAAATTAAATGACGTCACAAATAAAAAAAGAAGCAAACTATTTAAAAAAACCATTTAGCTTACTCCTGCTGGAAACGACAGCCTTCCAAGCGTGAGTAGAAGAGGAAGAAGGAGGAGGAAGAACGGGCGCAGATGTCGATGAAGACGTGCTCAGTCTATCGACACTCTCGAGAAGCGACGAAGTCTCGCCTGTTCTCTCTCGGCCAGCCTCACTAAATGGAGTAAATAAGACATTAAATATTTCCCCACAATTAACACGCATTTAAGAATACTTTAGAAAAGAGAAACACTAACGGATTAAAAAGGAAGTAGCAAATATTAGTCCGTTTACATTTGATAGCCTTGCAAGAGTACACAAATTTGTTTGATCGTTTGTATTAAAAAAAAATTAACATAGTTTCAGAATAATCGTTAACCTGGTATCACACGAAGGGTTTATCGCCGAATTCTTGGGCAGTCCAGCCGGGAAGTAGCGGAATCTCAATGTGATGTCACCAAAGCAAAGGCGCGGGTCGAATCCTGCGTGGCGGGAGAACTCGCCCAGCTGCGGGTTACTGTAATCATTGTGTAATTACTAAACAAATAAATATGACAAATAACAAGAGAAATTAGAGATTTAATAAAGTTGTTATTATAGAAAGTTAAGAATTACTTGGCTGAAGAAGTATTCATATCGATGGCATGCCCGCCGGTCGGTGGCTTTAGGTGGAAGACCTCGCAGTGGGCATTCGAGAGGGTCAACTGGCAGTCATCCAGCAGCTGCGGCACGTAGACACTCGTCTGCAACGTCATTCTACATAGCATCCAGACTATATATATTGGTGCCACTTTTCGGATCGAACCCCTCCACGCAATTCCACACTTGGCACCTTCGTCCTCGGCTCATTCCAAGAACTAACATGGATCCCATTTTAAGGGTCACAAAAGGGATTTCAAAATGTTATTGCTTCATTACTCGCTCCCACATGTGCAAATAACATTAATGTATCTAAACACACTTGTCGGCCATTACGACTCCACTGTCTGGTTTCTCATTCAGAGTGTGTGTGAGAGAGAGAGAGAGAGAGAGAGAGAAAGAGAGAGAGAGAGAGAGAGAGAGAGAGAGAGAGAGAAAGGGAGAGAGAGAAAGAGAGAGAGAGAGAGAGAGAGATAATAGCAAGAAATGACTCTGCTGACATATCCGAGAAGGATCGGCTTAGCATCGAGCGGAGCGCCCACAACTCGAGCGCTGATTGTAACATTGAGATATCTGGAAAAATAATTATTTCATATTATATTATATTCGAGGTCTTATTATAATGTAATTCGGTGAAGTGAAAAAAACCTGCCTTGCTCCAGTTCGTGGCGGCTCGGCAGAGTTGAGTTCGAAATGAAGAGACTGTCCCCACATCACATCAGTAGAGAAGTGGACGGCACGGGTTGACAAGGAGCCAGCGAGGCGAGAGGAGGATGAAGGCGTCTCCGAGGACTTAGTCGTTGGCGACGGAGGTGGCACCGGAGAATGAGAACCAGTGCTGAATAATGCCACAATCTTATTTTGTAACCCCCCCCCCCCCTCGGCATAAAAACGGTCACCCTACTAACCACCTCAACTTATGACGCTTTTTCTCGTCCGGAGTTGTCTTCTTCTCGGGAGCAGCAGACAAATTTCGAAGAGGAGACTGGCGACCCTGACAAAAAGCATTCATATAAAAGATTTAATGATTTTTTCAAAGTATCTACATCTTAACTAATAATATTAACTTCTCGAACATCTAGCGGAAGATTCCTGGGAGGCTGGAGTTGCTCATTCAGTAGAACGTCCAAACCGGCGTCATCTCCGGGCTGAATCGCCGAATTCCTCTTCTTCGCAGGCATCAAATCGAACATCTTAAACAAGGAGGCTGCCTTCTTTTCCATTTTAGAAAAAAAAAAATGAAATATCAAAATAAATGTTTCAAATTTCCCGCCCGCACCTTCCGCTTCCCGGCTTGAAGTGTTTCTCGCAGCCTCTTCCTCGTGCTTGAATGACGGTTACGGTAGAAGCTGCCATTCGTCTCTTCGCTCTCTTCGTCCTCTACACGCGAGACGAGGGAACTGGTGCTGTGGCGCTTAAAGTATTATTCATATTCAAATTTCCCGCGAATATACGGAATAAACATTATATTTCGAATGTTTTAAAACACCAACAAGATCAGGAGCAGCAGAGAGATCAGACGGAGCTGTCGAAGGTAGGAGTGAAGAGGAAGCAGAGGAGGCTAGAGTGGCTTTGCTGGGAGGAATGGCTAGAGGCGAGGCCAGGATGAAGCTCTTCTCCTCTTCCACTTCATCCAATCTGCTCGCACTTCCACTCGTGTTCAGCTGAGACTCCGATCTAAACTTCTTTTTTTTTGCTTATTCAGCTTGTTCTTATTAATCATAAATAGTGCAATCCTGTTCAACTCAAAGAATACATTTCAAATGCCCCGCCTAACCTCGTCCTGCGCATCTCGATAGAAGAAGCAGAGATGAGAACGTGCGGCAAGCGCGCGCTTTCCGTGCGTTGCACCGCTCCACCCGTTCCGCTGTTTTCGTTACGGTGTCTTCAATTTACTATATTTCCTTTTCAACTGTGTACCCTTACTTTATTGTACTTTCATATACATATAAACTGATTTGTATCTTACAAAAGAAGAAAAACAATGCAACGAACTCAAACTCCATATCGCAGATCAAGTCTACACACCGTGAATCATTGATGGTGATGTCATGAAGGGAAGAAGAGAGCGAATCGGTTAGATGAGATGCAGTGTCCTCTGCCAGCGATGACTCTGTCGGCAGTTGGGACATGCTGTGGCGACGGTGGGCTGAATGGTTAGAGGAAGAGTCAAATAATACACTCTCGGGTTACTGTATATGAATAGAAGTAAATCAAAGGGGTACGGTAGATTGTGAAACTCTTACAGTCTCCAGAAGAGGGCGTAATCTCTCGCTGTTTCCTCTCATCATTCTCGGATGCTGCCGCCGCTTGTCCTCCTCCTCCTCCTTCACGTGCACTGTTGCTTCCAGTTGTTGAAGGGACGCCGCCACTGTTCACGCTACAAATTATTCGTGTGAAGCAATGAATCAGATTTTTTTCAGATTTGCCTTACCTTACCATCAGATCAGGGAAAAAAGATACTGTCGATTTGACAGACCCACTGTGTTTTTGGGCCTCCCCGAAGCCCTACCCCACCAAGTTTTTGAGTAATATTTAAGCAGAAACAGCAAACCCACCCTGGCTTCCGGGCTAAATACCTCCGTCCCCATCCTAATTCTTGACACTGGCTTTTACTCCCTGGCTTAGATTAGCAACCCATGCTGCTTTTGTATATTCAATTTGTATAATATATTTAAAAATATAATGCATCCTCTCGGCAAACAAAAGGAAAGAAACACTTTTATATTATTAAAAACCTAATTCTACCTAATAAAAAGACCCAATCCTACCTATAAAGGTGTTCCGAAAGCGAGAGATCATCAACGTCATCTAAGCTCCTCTCGATCAGCACGAGCAGCTCTCCCGGTGTGCTCAGTTGCCGTGTCACTTGACGCTCGTTTCGAATCGGCACGTTATTGATAGCGACAATCATATCACCTCAATTGTTTCCGTTCGTTGTCCGTCATCCTGACCATATATCATGGCCTAGTGAAATGCAGAAGAACTCTAACCAGATCTAAAATGTGCTTTGTCTGCCAGCGAGCCTTCCATAACATCCGCAACACGCACAGCACGCATACCGTATGCAAATGTGTTCTAAAATATAATAAAAACTATTTAATCTTATATGCTTTCCGCAATATACACACCAGAGATGAAGAAAGAATTAGAAGAAGAAAAAACGACCTTTTCTATCGGATCGATAGAAATACTCATGGTAAGCGAATGGCAATTAATATCTGCTAATATATGGACCGCTGTTAAACAAACAATTAACAAAGAAAGGGTGATTTGACGGAAAGAACCTTCTCAAAGGTGAGCCCAATCGGTGAGGCTGGATCATATCGATGGTAGTGAAGAAGGAGAGTCAGGTGATGATCGGCGTTGCTCAACGAGTTCTGCACGTACGGCCGTGCAGCTAACATGACAAATATTGTCTTTGTTTACAAAAAAAATCCAAACTAAGACAAATATAATGAATGAATAAAATGCAGAAAAATTTACAGCTGCAGCCCATAGAGATAAGGGTGCGCGTGTGCATCATGTTGTAATCAAAATAAGATATCAGAGACTATAAATAATGTAATACTACAACATTACAAAATGTAACTAACAAAGTGTGCATGACGCATAGACTTCGAAGTTAAGTGTAGGCGCGAGTAAGCTGGCCTTGAGTCGACTACACTGAAGGACGGTCACTTCTAAGCCGCCTTCTAGCTTGATATGCTCGAACGCACCTTCAAAGGGGAAGCCACTTTCGTAACCAAATATTTCTGTCTGCTTCTTCATTCTTTTTCAGGAATGCAATGTGATGATATTCTAGAGATTCACTCGTCTGTCTGATAACGCTCTTCTCTATTCTTGGGTTTCGTAAAAGAAAAATCGCTGCCACTAAAGTGATGAGGAAATGAGGAAAGCGTGAGGAGGGAAAGAAAGAAAAACGGAGAGAGAGAGAAAGGGAACGAGAGAAAAGAAGAGAGAGAGATAGGAAGAAAGTGAGAGACGGGGAGGGAGAGAGGCGGGGAGAGAGGTAGAGAGAAATTGCGCCAAGGAAAGCGGACAAGTGTCCGTGTCTCTCCTAATAAGAGGCACTTGACTGACTGCGTGGCGGCGACGGCTGCAAGAGAGGATTCGGGAAAATGGGACGATAGCGAATCTTGTAGTTTGGCCAGACATGCTTTCTCCTCAGGGTGCTCCGGATCTGCTGAGTTATCAACGGGACAAAGCGCTTGAGGCCGTGGCCTTCGATCTGCGACTTCACCTGAAATTACATCTTGTTTAGGAATGAATATGATAAAAACAGGAAGATGTCAAAACAAGATGACAATTAAAAACTGCTAACATCAAACTCGAAGACGGGGTCGCTGACAAACGATACCGTCCAATGGCTGTAGGGTTGCCGGGAGAGAATAAGTCGGACTAGTCCCTTGAGGCGAGTCACTTTAATCGAGACATGACCATACTTTCCGAGTGCCCACACTCCGATCGACGTCTCAAAACCGCCAGTGTAGTCCATGTCGACGAGGAAATGGATCCGCTGTAATGAGCACGATCTTTCTTTCCACGTCTTCAAAATATGTCTCCAACCTCAAACGTCTCCTTATCCTCTGACATCTCAAATTTCTCGACGCGCAAGTTGTTGAGAATGGGAAACATCGTTCCGAGGGACAAATCGAGAATCCGAATGTCCTTGAAAACAACAACTTGTCTTGCTATTCTTAAAACATGACGAAAAAGCGAGAAGCCAAATGAAGACCTGTATGAATTTGGCGCCAACGGGGATACGAGTAATAACATCGTTAAGTTCAACTTGAAGTCTTTTATGGAGCCATCTGAATGTACCAAGGAAGTGACGAAAGAGCTTTGCTTTGGGCAAGAGAAAACGTTACCTCCTCAGAGCTCGGGTATCCTTGTGCTCTTGAAAAACCATGTGGAGAAGTAAACTTATGCCGAAGCAAGATTCCCAGCGGGAAGCCCCTTGGCCATCTTCGCCAGTTCTCAGGAACTTTTTGAGCTCCTCCAATGAGATGATTTTGAATAGGTTCAGGGGAAACAGCCAAGACAACTCTAAGGATGACAAGGATCGTACCGGAGGCACTTGTATCGGCGGAAACTGGTCGATGAACCCGGGCGGAGGAGACACTGGACCCCATGGATCGAAGACAATCACATAAAGGACAAACAAAACGACGGCAACGCCCAGGACGAAGCCGATGAATATTTCAAAGAGCATCCTTTAGCGCTTCCGATCTAACATCTGCAAGTGGACAACCTCCCATTCACCAGCTCTTAAAGCACGTTCTCCATGCTACAATCAGAATGAAAAGCAAAGAAAAAAGGGCAACAAAGGAAAGAACTGATAAGAAGGAAAGGCGTGTTTAAATGGCGCGGCACCCGGAGGGTTGTAGATTTTTTGAGTACATCATTAAAGAACTGTGCAAATATTTGGTTAAAACATATCTTTTGCATTTTAAGTGTTGCGTATTAAAAAAAAGTTTTATCATTGTATTCCTATCATGTTCCTTTTTCACTTGTTCATCTCTGCATTACATCAAAACAAAAGTTCAAAAGCATTTACGCAGTTACGCCATCGCAATAACGAAAAATATCGCTTCGAAAATATTATATGTGGGGAGATTGTTATCTACAGATAATTATGCGGGAAGACCACTGTGAAGTCTTTCGAAGTGGGAGTTCTCGTATGTCTTTTGCTGTCAAACAACTACGGCAAAGTTGACATTAGGGAGAAGGAGCAAATGACAGGCTACCACGTTTTTCCAATAAATGCTGGCTTTCTCGCTCTTACTGGAATGTGGACAAAACTATGTTGCTTTTATACTTTGCCTTTATTCATTAAATGATCTCTTTCTTTTATTCCCAAAATTCTTTTTGACAGTATGAAATCGATACAAAAGACAAAGGACGTCGTTGTCAAGGAATCATCGAATCTCAATGGGATTTGACGAACATGACATCAAATAATAAGAAAGAGACATATAAAAATGTTACAAATGCATTACATTATGTACACAAAGGCGACATGCACATTAAGTTTGGCGTTTGATTTATTGAAGATTAAAATGGCTCTTAATGAGGTAGTCATGACGAGAGAGGCCCGTCGTGGTGCTCATTTGGTATTTGGTTGCTTTGGTTTGTCTCTGAAGAGGGCAACTCCTGGGGCGATATCGGCGGATATGGCGGAGGCGAGGATATGGAAGAGGGCTCTGCCGATATCACATCGGGCCTCTCGGAGTAGCCCGGGGGAGGGAGGTCGGGAAGAGCGGGGCGAGTGTAGCGAGGAGGAGGAGTGCGAGCGTGGAAAGACGTCGAGGCTGACGGCTCTTCTGGCAGAAGCTCAAAGTTGTAGAGGGACGAAGAGGTCTCGGCCACCACGACAGAAAGAGGATGCTGCTGGTGGAGGGAGAAGCTGGCAGGCGAAGAGGAAGAGAGAAGAGCAGAGGGAAGCGGAGATGGCAATGCCTCAATCATCATGACCATTCAGTAGAAAGCTCTCACTTCCTCTTTCATGGTCATCTTCCCCGTTCCCTCTCCCTCTATCCCGCTCTCTCTTTCTGACTCTATCTCTCTCCCAAATTCTTCTTCCCTCTTTTTTTTCCTCGCAATACACAAATTATTTTGACATGTCTCGCCCAGCTTCCTCGTTTGGTATCAATTTTATGTTCTCCGAGCCGACACTTTTAGGGAGATATTGTCAAAACAAGCACTGTCCACGACTGCTCCGTTCAAGATTAAGAATAATGTAGATTGTTTCTTGCGCCAACCTCGGAGCGGATGAGCACGCGTGGCTGCCGCGCCGCCCGCCGCGTCTCAAGCGGAAGCGGAAGAGGATGCGGACGGGGCGAGTACGCACGCTCAGGACGGGGGAACAGCGGCTTCACCCGAGTCGTGTCTGCCGGAGAAGGACAGCAGCACAGCCAAGGGGATGGCATCGTCGCATTCCTGGAGAGGAAGAGAGGGAGAGAGAGAGAGGGAGAGAGAGAGAAAGAGAGAGAGAGAGAGAAATAAAGAGAGAGAAAGAGAGAGAGAGAGAAAGAGACCGAGAGAAAAGGAAGGCAAGAGAGGAAAATGAGAGAGAGTGGTAGAGGGAATATAAAAGTAGATGAAAAAAGAGAAGTTAGAAGTTGAAAATCTTAAGAAATGTCTATTATATTTCGCAAATCACAAATGGAGATGAAATAGAAGAAGCTCCAAATCACAGAAAAAAATTGTTATGATAATGAAATTTTTTTTTACATTTTTTAAAATAAACTATAGTTCCCAACTGTGGAAAAAAGTAAAAAGGAACATAAATGCCATCGGATGGATTATATATAGATTGATGAAAAGTTGTAAACTTCTAAATTTTCTTGGTAACTCTCAGATTGGAAAAGTCTCTCACCTGCGAGTTGTCTACTGGAGTTGAGGGCAGTACGAAGTGGAAGATGATGACCCGTTGGAGAGGTGCGAATAGATACCCGTGAGAGTGAGAGGGAGAGAAAGTGAGTGATAGTGAGAGGGAGAGAGGAAGAGAGAGAGACAGAGGATATGAGAGAGAGTGCTGAGAAAGAGATGGACGGCCTTTTTGTTGTTACCGGGGATACAGAGCGAGAAGCTGACGACTTTTCAACCTCTTTCTCTATCTCTCTCTCTCTAGGTTTCTCACTTCCACCTCTCAATCTCTCAGTTTCTATCTTCCATCTCTCTCTCTCATTCTCTCTCTCATCCTATCTGCATCTCATTCTTTTATTCTCTGCACATTGATTCCTCTACGCGTTCCTCATTTCGTCTGCCCTTTCCTCCACCTGGCTTCATTTCCATTAAGACTACATGCATAATAACATTATCGTAATATGTATTCCCACAGATTATAAATTATTTTTAATATCATTTTATTATTAACGATCGAACAACTGTATATAATGGCAGTTAGGCTCAAAAAGCATTCCAGAACAGTGAAAATATGGCATCTTCGGGCGGACGCACAACAAACATCTCTTCAATGCATGAAGATAGTTGATTAGAGAAATGATAAGCGAATGTATGAAAGAAAAGGACAAATGACGAAGAAGTGAACGCATTGCTGGCAACAATTAGATCATCTGCAAATACCAGTAACATTGTTTTGCCTTGCCGAACAAGAAGAAGGCAAATGTTGTGGAAAAGAGCAACGTTGAGAGAGTGTGATAATCAGAGAGGAAAAGGGTCATAAGACTTGAGGTTTCGACGAACAGAATCATATCGAATTGAAAAGCTTCGCAGAAATGGCGAAAATGGCGGGCAGAACTGCTCAATAGAAACATTTAAAATTTTAATAAAGGCTATGCAATATCAAAGTGAAGAAAGAGCATGATTTGGACTTGAAATGCTAGCCTAAAATCGATAGGGCCTACAAAGTGAACGTTCTTATCTCATAAAAGAAAACGAGCCAATCAACAACAGGCAGTCAACAAAAAGGGAGCAATTTTGGCACTTTCATGTTGGGAAGTGAACGAGCGATTGTGGATATTGAACAGCGGAGCGGCAGTGAAATCATTTCGCTAACGAAAATACAGAAAAAGAGGACAGCTAGAGCTGGTGGATGAAAAGGTGAGAGATAGACGGTGATAGAGAGAAAGAGAGAGAGTGAGAGAGAGAAAGTGAGAAAGGGAGAAGTCATAGAAATAGAAACTTATATAATTAGACAATCTCCGAGCGACTCGGTCGAACAAGAACATCGCTGGTGAAGCTGCTGTTGAGAGTGTCGTTCAGTGAGTTGCTGCCGCCGAGGTGGGCCGGCGGAACGGGAAGAGGCTTGCGGAGAGAGGATTCTGAGAGAGAGAGGGGATGAGAGAGAAAGAGAGAGAGAGAGAGAGAGAGAGAGGAGAGAGAAAGAGAGAGAGAAGAGGGACAGATAGAGAAGGGGAGAGAAAGAGCATACATTCATATATCCGGATATGTAGTATATCCTGGCTCATAAATCCGTCTTAATCCGTAGAATAAATATCTCAAAGATCTGTTTATAGTCTCAACGCAAAATGCACAGGCGACTATTTTTACCCTCATTAAAAGAAGCATGCAAAATAATCCAGCAGATGAAGATGTTACTGATAAGTTCCTAATTCCATCTACGAGCATATCTTCCCTCTAATCTCTCTCTCTCTCTCTCTCTCCCACTATCCAGGCTGATAATCCTTGTTTATCAGCAGCTTCCCCTTACACCACACGGGAATAACATAATCGGCAGCTAAAAATATGAATTTAGTAACCCGATACGTATGTATATATGCCTATGAATAAGCCAGGCGTAATCTAATCCTTCTAAAGTTATCCCTCTTTTTTCTCGTGACGTCCACATCAGCAAGTGATTGCAAATACGACTAATTTTTCATTAAAAAAAAAAGACATGAAGTATTCATAATGATTAGGGAGCAAAGAAAGCGATTGTTTTCTTCACAGTTCACTGCTATTCACACGTGAATGGTGAGCCCTGCTCGTGATGGTTACAGCAGTATCCAGAACCATAGGCTGTTCTCATTCTATGTATACCAGTTCTGAGATGGGTTTTTTTTCTATTGTCACGAAGGTGTTGTCATGTAATAAATAAAATATTTTCAATAAAATAAATAAAATACTTACTGGTCGGCGCGGAGTCCAGATTGGGCGGCGTCGTCCGCGGGAGAGGCGTTGGCGCGCCGCCGCCTTCCGCGCCGCCAGAGTAGCGCGTCTGCAGGAGAGGACGCGCCGCAGCTGCGCCCGTGTCGCGTGTCGCGGCGGCGTGGTAGTTGTGGCCAGGAAGAGACTCATCTTCCGACTTGGATGCACGCCTAGGGAGAGACTTTTGGTTAAGAGAGAGAGAGAGAAAGAGAGAGAGAGAGAAAGAGGGCGAGAGAGAGAGAGAGAGAGAGGAGAGAGAGAAGAGAGGAAGTAGGACAGATACATACATATATGTAGAGTACTAACAGGGAATACAGAAATATCGAATGTGTAGCGGGTAAATGAAATGAAGGAAGGGATACAAAGAGGTATTTATTACTAATACAGAATCCACATTAATATATACAAGAAGAGAGGAGAGGAGTTGAGAGGGAAATTGATTGTAAGTTGTTCTCGTCTTGTTCTTGTTCTTGAATGTGCTCGTTAACACTGGTAAACGTAAAAGTAAGAACAAAAACAGTTTTGCCGACCGTCTGAAGAGCAGCAAGAATGCAAGGATAGCAACGAGTAGCAGAAGAATGGATGAGAGGACGGCGAGGCCGATGGTGGCCGTGCGGTACGATGGATCGACCACTCCCTGATTAGACACATTGTGCTCACATATACATTTTTTATCACTTTATTTTAAAGTTTTAAATAAATACAAATCCTTATGAGATAGCCTTTTGTATTCTGCAATAAATAAATGCAATTTAAAAAAAACGAACCGCTGTCTCCGGCTCGAGCACGCCGCCCATGTCATCCTGGCAGTACGTGTTCTCGCGGATTCCCCACGGACACCGTTTACAATTCTCCACCTGCGAAGAGTGAGGATAGGAAGCAGGGATTAGGAGATGATAAGGAGAGTGGAAATAGGTAAGTTAGTAGAAAAAGGAAATGAACGATTGCCACCTGCTGATTGTTGTTGTAGTTGCAGATGGAGAAGTAGCCGGTGGACTGGCTGCGGCAAGCAGCGACTCGGCTGTTGATCGAGGACGCGTTGCAGGCGAGATCGCACTCGGGGCCGATCAAGGAACCCGAGCAGGACAGGCCGATGTACAGACTGATCCTGGAGACACCACAGCTTTTATTTTTTAAATAAAAAAACTAGTGATAAAAATTAATCAAAATGTTTGATTACTATGAAATATAGTTTAAAGGATTACGGTAGAATTACGTGCTCTTTTAAGAGAGAAAAGCAGTAGCCCACTTGGTGGAGAGCAGCAGCCCGGAGAGATCGGTGGACTCGCGCGGGTCGGAGACGCTGCCGCCCGCGGCGGGGAGGATGCTGTCGAGAGCGACGGAGAAGTGGTCTACCATGTGGAAACGGTCGAAGGACGACGGCTGCCCGTCCGGCTTCAGGCTGTAGCCGAAGTGGTGCACGAACACGTCAAGAGACGTCTGGAAGTGGGCCACTCTCTTTCTCTCTCTCTCACTCTCTCTCTTTCTTTCCTCTCACACTCTCTCTCTCCTCCCTCTCTCTCTTTCTCCTCTCACTCTCCTTTCTTTCTCTCCTTCTCTCCAACATAGCACACTCTCTCTCTCTGACTGGTTTTGTGGTTGAAGCGACGACATGGTCGATGCCCCACTTGGCCATGCCCGATGGCGGCAGGCGGCCTCCGCTGTCGAGATCAAAGTAGGCCGTCTCCATGTAATGTGCTGGTTCACTGCAATCTATTTATGTATCAGCTGATGGAAAAAATATATGTGTGATCGAATGAGAAAGACAAACCGAGAGCTAGCAATGGCGAGAACAAGCGAGTGATAAAGACAGAAGGAGAGAGAGAGTGAGAGACAGAGAAACGGAGAGACAGAGAAATAGAGAGAGAGAGAGAGAGGGATAGAGTAGAGTGATAGAGCAAGGAAAAGAGGACAGAAAAAAGTTCCTCGCAAACCCTGGACTCGTGACGATGAAGACAAAGTTGAAGTGGCACTTGGCGACCTCGCCCGAGTTGGACGAGCAGTCAGCGCCCGGCGGGCAGTTACAGTACTGTCCGCCAGGGAGAGAGAAGCCAGGGTTACTGTAGGAGAGTAGACGGTACTGTAGCTGCACTCCACCGGCGTTGCCGTTGCCACCGTTCATTCTGCTGCCGTACCTCTGCAAGAAAACAAATAAAACATTGCTATTTGCCGAAATTGCCTCAATATTTTCATATAAAATTCGTTACTTCTTCTTCTTTTTTCATTCTCTCGCTCTCTAAATATTTTCGTATGAAATGAAATTCGAAATATAGATATATATTTCTCACTCATAGAATATGAATGTATGTATATATGTACATATTTATGTATGTATGTATGTACATACATACATACATATATGTAATTGTGGAATTGAAAAAAAGAAGATTTTTTCGATTGCTTGCTTCATTTCTTTCTCATGAGACACGTAATGTTTGTCTAATTCAAGTGGGAGATTTCCGTGATCTCGTCGAGTCTCTGTTTGTGATGGATGCGTACGCTCATGTTTGTGTAGAATGGCTGATAGTGCGAGTTGAGCGGAGAGATGTCTCGACCGGGCTGAAGATTCAAAGGCATTCTTTTTTCATTATTAAAATATTATCGCAATTTTTTTAAAATAAAAGTTAAACACCAATAAGTAAATGGCTAAATAAATAATAATAAAGAAAGAGGCCTGACATAATGGTTGAAGGCGAGCGTTGTCGGCAGGCCATTGTGGAATTGTTGAGCGAATGCGAGTGAGAAAGGAAGAAGAAGTAGCAAGCGCATCTTCTGCAATTCGCCAAGGAATTTTATTTGCTTACTTATTCATAAACCAAATATCGTCGCGACTACGCACAGAATGAATATAACTAATAATATGCAATTCAACAATAATTATCAAATGTATGTAAGAATAACCTTTTCACTATTTAAAATATCGTCACATTTTTACAACAACAAAAAAAAAGTTTTTTTTTTCATATACGGAGTAGCAGCAAGATTCCAAAAGTATGAGTCAGTTGCTTTCCAGCGAGAAGACAAAGATGGAAGCGGAAAAGAAAAGGAAGAAGAGAAGAGAAGACGGCCACTGTGGGAAGGATGACGAGAAAGCTCAAACGCAAACAAACAAAGCGGGAATCCATGTCTAGGAAAAGGAACAGTGGAACGCAGCTCATCGCCCAAAAGAAAGTTCGAACAACGCCAAATCCGTATGTCTCAGTGTTTCTCGCTCTCTCTTTCTCTCTGTCTCTCTCTCCCTCTCTCTCTCTGTCTCTCTCTTTCTCTTTTTCTTTCTGCCTAATAAACCGAAATAGGTTGTCCACTACATTAATATTTATAAGTCAACAAATTTTCATCAGAATACAACTTTTTTAAGAGCAATTCTTATGCAAGTTACTAGAACGGCATGCCTTGACGACTGAAAATAATTGACTGTTCCAGGAATATGTATGTACTATGTCGAAATCGCAGCGTTTGGGCGAGGGAAATGCAAGAGGATGCAAATAAGGAAAGGAGAGGAATGCAAGCGATGAGAAATAAGAAGAGAGAGAGAGAGAGAAAGAGAGAGAGAGAGAGAGAGAGAGAGAGATAAAAGCGGGCGAAACAAGAGGACGAGGGGAATGAGAGGAGACATAGCGGGGGAAGATTCTGAGTCAGTTCTGGACGACAATGACTCATACGACTGCAACGGCGAAGTCCTAGTAAGGCAGGACCCTCTGCCTCGTTATCTCTTTTCCCTCCCTATCTCTCCCTCTCGCAGTTTCTCTCTCTCTCTCTCTCTCTCTTTCTCCTTCTCTATCTGTCTCTCCCTCCCAGTCTCAGTGTTTTTTCTCGAACACACACACTCACTCTTTCTTTCTTTCTCTCTCTCTCTCTCTCTCTCTCTCTCTCTCTCTCGATTCCTTCCCATTATTCCATCGCTTTTTGTCTAATCGGCACACTGCTTTATATGCATGTTCTATCCATATATCGTTGCCCTTTTTCTCTCTTTCGTTCTCTTCCTCTCCCTATTTCTCTTTCTCTCTTTCTCTTTCTCTCTCTTCCCTCAGCCCCCCCCCCCCCAATTGCCAATGATAAGATATTCCCACTCATGAAACGGACGACCCTACTGGTATAGAAATGAAAAATATGCTGCGGCGCATGTCGAGGAGCGAAGGTAGCAAAGAGAGTGAGAGAGAGAGAAAGAATAGAATGAGAGGGTCGATCGAGTGAATCATCGGCTGCTTTCGCAGGGGGCTCCCTCTGTTTGAGTTAAGGAAGGGAGGGAGAGAAGAGGGAGAAAGAGAGAAAGAGAGAGAGAGAGAGAGAGAGAGAATGGGAAAGAGGTAGAAAGAGAAAAAAAGGAGAAAGAGGGTGAAAGAGATAGAGACAGAAAGAGCATGAAGATGAGACAGACGCAAACAACAAGACGAACAGGTAGCAAATGAAGGAAATGCGTTGAAGTTAGCAAAGAGGCCACCGGCTGGCTCTGGACTTACGCGGCCACTCTACTGCATGACACGCTCTTGATCTGTCATTCACTCTCTCTCTCTCTCTCTCTCTCTCTCTCCCCTTCACAATATCTCTCTTACTTTACTCCCTCTCATTCCGTCTCCATCTTTCTCTCTCAGTCTGATAACCACTCTCAATGACACATTAACTATTATCCATTCTTGACAAAATAGGCCGGTACTATTCTTGTAGAACAAAAAAAATATATTCTTGTAGAACAAAATAACAATAAACTTGAGGAATGTATGCATATCTTTGCTGGATTACGATGCAAAATTTGCATTTAAAAAGTGAACTCACGACGGAAGCCAGCCATGGGAAGAGTCTAACACCATAATTGGAAAGCAGAAGAAGAATGGATCATATCGAGGACACGAACGGATCAGCTGAGGGCTCGGGGGCTTAGTTTCATAGAACGTTGGGTGGCGTCGTGCGCGCAGTTGCAACCGATCAGAATCAGTTGACGGAGAGAAGGAGAGAGAGAGAGAGAGAGAGAGAGAGGGTGGTGAGGTAGAGAGAGAAAGAATGAAAGAAAGGGGGAGAGAGAGAGCGCGGCAGAGAGAAAAAATAGAGGGAAAAAAGAGAGAGAGTCATAGAGAGAGATGCAGGAGAAGTTAGAGATAGAGAGAGACGGAACGTAAGAGAGAAAGGGAGATAAAGATGTTGAGAAAAAGTGAGTTAGGTAGCGGGAGATGCAACTTCTGTATGGAGTAAATGAATAGAAAAGAGAAGACTGTGACGAGAAGAAGGAGTCATCACAGGAGAGGACCAAGCAAGAAGAAACCACCGAGCCCTTCCCCCCCCCCCCCATCCTTGCTCACTGATAAGCACAACGAAGCACCACAAATACAATCTTCTTTCTTTCTCTCACTTGTCTCTCTTCTCTCTTTTCTCTCTCTTCTCTCTCTTATCTCTCTCCCCATTCATTTTCTCTCTTTCCCACTCTTCCTCCGCCGTGTCATCCAATCACCCTTCCTCCCCAATATTCTCCTTTCTTAATTGATGTCCTGACGTCGATAAGAAAGCCACGCTCTGTAGTACAAGCAGAGCATGCAGAGTGAGAGAGACAGAGAAAGAGAGAGAGAGAGAAAGATAGAGATAGATAGATAGATAGATAGAGAGAGAGAGAGAGAGAGAGAGAGAGAGAGAGAGAGAGAGAATTATCAGAAGGGTGAGATTCGAATCGAAAAAATCGCAATTTGTAGACGGAACAGCACAGGTGGGGAGGTGGTGGGAGACGGTAGAGATGACTGGCATGAAGGGAGACAGAGACAGAGAGACAGAGAAACAGAGAGACAGAGAGAGAGACAGACAGAGACAGAGAGAGAGAGAGAGAGAGAGAGAGAGAGGAGAGAATAAAGGGCAGAGCGAGGTCAGGAAAGAAGAAATAGATGACTGTGTGTAGTATTTGAAGGAATGAACCCTCTGGCACACTCCACTTCCCACGAGTACTTGATTCCAGAAGAAGGAAGTCAATGTAGACGATGAAAGGTCGCCGCCACAAATGGCCACCAAATGTAAGAGTGGTGAGAGAAGAGAGAGAGAGAGAGAGAGAGAGAGAGAAAGGGAGAGAAAGGGAGAGGGAGAGAGCGGCATAATTTAGTGGCGAGTGTGTATGTGAGAGAGAGAGAGACACAGAGAGAAATTGAGTCTGTTTCTGACGAAGTACATACTTGCACCCAAGCAGTAAGTAGCCGCACTTGTCTTTGATCAAGGTTGACCTACGGTTGAGAAATAAGTTTTTGTCAAAAATTCTATTGAAGAGGACTGCCTGGAAGAATCTTCATGTTTTCACCTTGTAATGTTTGCTGGATATGTCTTGTTCTGCTCTGTCTTTCCTCGCGGGGGCAAGCGAATCCATTTCATTCTATCCATATACTCCACTGTACATGCACATCGATGCATCATTATTATGTATAATCAGAGGCGGACAATGACGTCATTAAATGAGAAAAAAAGATAAGAAAATCAATAATAATAATCAATTAATCACTTTTATAGAACGACTTATTCATTATTGAATCATGATGATCTGTTCAACAGGCGCGAGAAGGATATCCAGGCTTAGAGGGGGAAATGTGTACCGGATCGAATACTAGCAGCAGTATGGAGGGTCTCCATGAGAAATATCAACTAAACTAGGAGAGGAAAACAAGAGGAAAATGACAAAAAGAGAGAGAAAGAGCAAAACAACACAAACACTTGCAACAACTTCATCTTTGCCAACGGGAATGACAAGAATTGTGTGGTGAAGAAAGAGGAAAAGGAGGAGGGAGTGAGGGGTGGGATTGTCAAAATCCCCATCTCACAATTAAACGTGTAGTCATGAAGACGATTGGTCATCAAAATGCTATTGAGGAGGGAAGAGGCAATGAATGCTACGAAGGAAGAGACAAAGAAGAAGAAGAAAAACATCATCTGAGCACGTATATCATCGTCGAGTATTCTAGAGCAGTTTGGGCGTATTGCCAGAGGGTCGCTGAATGGAAATGGATAGGCTTGGCCGGAAGAGGGGATGGAGCGGTCGTTGGGAGCAGAATCAGGACAATCCACAAGGAAATCAGTAACATTTGGTGAAAGTAACATGAACGTAACAAATGGCACAGATAATGTCGTGCTTACTAGATTACAGCTAGCTTGAAGGGACAAGAGAGAGAAGTAAGCTAGAGAAAGTTACGAGAAACACGAATACGAAAAGGGGGGAAGCCAAGAGGAGTTTATAAAAGGAGGGATCTATTTAGGGACGGCTAGAAGGGCTTATTCTTCACACGGCTAGACCAGCCAGACGCATGATGATATACAGATACGGAATTTGTTTAGGAATATGTAGGGAGAGAGATAGACAGTGAGAGATAGCGCGTATCAGACAGAGAAAGAAAGAAAGAGAAAGGGATGATACAACAGGATGATTAGATTGCGGGACTGGTGTTGGAGGGGATGAAAGGCAAACCCTATCTAAGAAAGAAGAAAAAGAGCTCGATGACTGGAGAAGAATGAAATAGCAGGCCGGGCAACAGAGGGTTGCTGTCCACTCTGTTTTTTCCGCCTTAGAATTGATAAATATAATAACTAAGGCTGTTTTGGTGAGATTCTTTGCGAGGAAAGAGAGACAGAGAGTGTGTGTGTCAGGAAAGGATGAAAGTGAAAACAGCCAGGGAAATGAACACGACGAATTGAAGCTACTCAAGACGTGCTTGCTGAGGCAGAATCATTATAGCATCTCATAGACTTTCAGTGGAACATTGATCATTAGATGGAAAGGAAATGGAAGGAGAAGAGATAAAGGGAAATGCGAATACGGTACTTTTCATGTATTTACAGGAATAATAACGAGAATATCAAGGAGGCCAATAACTGCGCATTCGGCTAATAAGACGCTGGAAAGCTACGCGATGTCAATTATGAAGACAATTTATGCATTTCTCTTCAGTCATGCAATTATTAAGTGCGTGTTAGCGGAAGGAGTTAGAAAAGAGAACTACGAATAATAATAAAGAAGATATAATCGATAATAACTCAATTATCTGTCACAATTCCTCTTAACACAACTCTATTGGACATGTCATGAGACCGGAGAAAGGATATCGGGAGCGAAAACGACACTAAAAGAATGGGCGAAATCTGTGGCCGGAATTTCTTGGCAAGTTGCCAGCAGATCTCCACTCCTCGACTATCGACCATCCGCGTGAATGATCGAAGCGACATCCGACCAGAGAGTGTCGGTGAAGGAGGGAGGGGTCGAGCCATCCTACAGGGAATCACTTCTTTAACATTTATAATAACTTTAGCATTAGTTTAATATTAACAGGATAACTTTAGAAAATGTCTAAGAAAGGATCATAAAAGATGTTTGACTCTTGCGATAAGATACATTAATAACCTGTAGGCGGAGATCATCAAAGTCGGCAAGGCCAGCGTCGATGTACTTGTGGAGGTCGTCGATTTGCTGGAAAACGATCGAATTTTACGATGTATTAAAAATGAACAGGGATATAAAAGTATTAAACTTACAGTGTTAACAAGGCTGTCGACATCAATATCGAGTGAAGCATTTTGTGGTTCGGTGGAAGAGGAAGCACTCCAGGGAGCAGCACCTTGAGATAGGGTCGAACCGACTGAGGACGGCGTGTAGGGGGCAGAGCCTGTAAAGAAGGTGAGGTGAGTGAGGGAGAGAGAGATACAGAGAGAGAGAGAGAGACAGGGAGAGAGACAGAGAGAGAGAGAGACAGACAGAGAGAGGCAGAGACAGAGCTAAGAAAACAGAAAGACAGTAGACTAAGTACGAATAAATTAAGTTTAATGAAATTTGTAATGAATAATAGTGACTTAGTATTTTCCATATGTCTCAATTGTCCATACCTGCAACGGACGCCGCCTCGGCATGTCCTCCCAGATGGCCCGTGCCGGATGCACAGACAGACGTGGCGGACATCGAGTTGGCAGTGGGCGGGCGCGGGGAGGGCACGACGCAGGCGCCGGCGCCCTGGGGCGTCCCGGGAGCCGCCGCCATGGCCGGAGAGGCCACCTTAGCGTGCCCGGGCGTCATCGAGTGCATCGGCTTCTGCGGACTGGAACGAAAAAAATCTCATCTTTTTTACTATGTCTTTTATATTATTTTTCTTCCTCTGAACATAAAGAATTTTACTACGAAATCCAAATTATCATCGTTATTCCACTTCTAAACAGGTAGAAAGTCTCGTAATGCCCAACCTCGCATGCATGGATGGATTGGAGAAGGGGCTCATCATGTTGGAGTTGGCTGGGACGGGCGAGAAGACTTCCGACTTGAGAGCGGGCAGCGGCACGGAGGGAGGCGCGGCCACTCCGTCGCTCTCTGGCATCAGGGGCGCCGGCTCGCTCTTCACTCGCTTCATCGCCATTGAACCCACGCTCGAGTCGCCTGCAGATAGCCAGGCACTTTAATTACGAGACTTCTATGACTACCTCTTAGTATTATTAACTATGATGGGAGTATTTCGAGCCGCACTGTTTCTTAAAGGCAAAAAGAAGAGCCATCTACTCTACCATTTATACAATTTCTTCATGCCCTAAGCGGTAAAATATTAAAGATATTCTCCCTCTCTCTCACCTGGCTCTGCTCTCTTGCGTCCATTGCTGGCGGGCTTAGCATCGACAGGGTTCTGGCCGTTTGGCTGCGCGCCAAGAGGGACGACGTTGGCAGTGGCGGGGTCGATTGGCTGCCAGCTGCCGTTGCCGTCGACCCACACCTCACAGATTGTGCTTCCGTACGTCTTGCGAAGGATCTCGGCCACAACAAAGTCAGGCTCGATCTCGGCCATTGTGAAGAGCAATCTGGAACAATAGGCTGGATAGGAACACTTCTTTTTGCTTTCCATAGCAGGATCAAAATAGCTCCTTTCGCAAGTAGCAGTGTTGACTACTAATGATAAGTCAAACGAGCATTAGCGAGGGACGATGCAAAGAAAATAAGAGAGAGAGAGAGAAAGAGAGAGAGAGAGAAAGAGAAAGAGAGAGAGAGAGAGAGAAAGAGACGGAGAGAAAGAGAGAGAGAGAAAGAGAGAGAAAGAGACAGTTTCATTACCTGCAGAGTGGGCACACGAATGCGTTGCCATCCCTGGACGTTGCTAGAAGTACTTCGATATCGAAGCACTCGACATGTCTGCAGCGTGCGGACCTGCCGGGTACTCTGAGATGGGCACCGCTCACGTCACGGAGACGCAGACGCATTGGCGTCGGAGTCGGCAGGAGTTGGCGTACTGAAAGCAGGGGTACTGTACTTTTTATACTTAAAATCTGGCATACGGTAAATATGGCCTTAGTATACCTAGGCATTTCACTTTTCCCACATCTTAAAAAGGAAATTCATTGTCTATTCTACGACTATCTCCAGTGATAACATGAGACTTCCTATTACACCTCTTTAACAGCTTTGATTAGTAAGGATACATGATAAATACTGGCTAACAGACTTACACTTTAGCCGGCTCGCCTCAAGATTTCCTCTTTGTTGGTTGACGAGGTCGGTGACGACTTGTCTCAGAGGAACCCTTTGCACGGCGGACACGGAGAATTTGAAGCGCTGAAAAGTGGACACTTAAATAACTTGGATGATAACAACTTTAATCACTTCTTTGAGATAAAGCGGAGTAATTAGGATAGTAGTTTCAAAAGGATAAAGATGTATAACATGTATACACTTACACAGATACAATCTCGAATGTTGAGAGTGATGATGTTCTGGCCGGGCCGGAGGAATTGCTTGATAAGCAGGGAAGAGACCGGGTTCGATGGCATCACCTCTTGGCCATTAACTAGCACCTTAAACAAACTTCCCAAGTATTAAAATTCTTTACCTTTTGAATAATACTCAGAGTCATAAGTGCAAAACTTGTGTTCAATGTATGAAAAAAAGATCTAAAAAAGTGATGTATTTGACAAACCTGAACGTTGTACGCGTGTTGAGCGGCACTGATAGACCATTGACATCTGCAAGCGTGATCTTGGACGTCAAACGACCGGAGAGCGACATCCAAGTACGGCGGGCTGAAACACAAGTTCGATTTGGCAACCTATAGTCGTCGAGTTTTCTCCACCACTCTTTCAGCAGAAACATGACAAGCAAGGCAAGCATCCTTTGGAGGAGCAAAGAAAGGGCAAACCTATGGAGCTGCTGGAACATCTGATCAGATATCTGCAGGGGAACGTCGGTGGAGGCGCGATTGTGCTCCAGACCGAACGGCTTCAGCAACTCCTGTAAGTATTTTTTTTTAAATATTTTTTTCTCTTTTGAATTTTGTCTAAAGGAATCAAAAAAATTACAACTAAAAATAAGAGATCATAACCACCTTGAAAAAGTATTTATTTTTTCCCAAAACTAGCTAGCAAAGTGAAATGATAAGATCGAAAGACAACAAACCTCTCGAAGAATGTTAATCGGTGTATTTCCATCCGGCGGTCCCATCGGCATGACTTGAGGAGGCATCGAAGGATTCGGGTACATGATCACCTGTAAGAATTGTACTTCTACATTTTATACTTTATTTCTAACCAAACCATCGACTACAGAGTAAGTGCCCCACTCTGGGCTTTCAAACACATTTGGCACCTATCATCATATCTTTCAATTCCAATCAGTCCCTTCTATTATACTTGGCGTTCCCCTAAACAATAAAAACCGAGGGGAAAACAGAATGATCTACTACTATATACAGAATGGTCTACAATACCTGTTGCTGCGACATGCTCCCGTGCATTTCGCTGTACAGCAATGGAGGGCCGGCGCGGATCTAAGAAGGGTACCGTTACACCATAAACAACTTGAGCTATTCTACACTCTGTGTATGAGAGAGAGAGAGTGCGCACACAAGAGACCCAGAGAAAGAGAGTCAAACCATCTGGGCAGCATTGGGGTGTCCTCCGGGGTAGACAGGGGACATGGCAGGGTGTCCATTGGGTGTCATCATGGGCTGTCCAGGGGAGGCCGCTCCGGCCGAGGCGGCAGCCATCTGCCGGCTGCGTGCTGCCAGCATCATCTGCTGCTGCTGCTGGGGGTGCATCGCGGCCATCGGCATCGAGCCAGCCGTCCCTGCACGCGCCATCCACGACTGCAAAGCACGAAGAGATAGTTCCGTCTCTCCCTATTTCTCTCTGCCTCTCTCTCTCTCTCTTTATCTCTCTCTCTTTCTCTCTGGTTCTCTCTCTCTCTCTGCTTCTCTCTCTCTCTCGGTCACTCTTTCTGCTTCTCTGTCTCTCTTCATCCGCTTCCCACTCTCACTTCTCCCTACCCATTTCAACTTTACTCCCTCAAATTCTTACCCTGCGATCCCTCTCACTATCTCTCAATCTCTCTTGATCCCTGCCTGCAAAAGTGTCTCTCTCCTGACCGGGTCAAAGTGTCCTCCGGGTTGCATGACTTGCATAGGGACGCGAGCCATTCCGTGCTCCATTCCGTAGCCCGTTCCATCGGCTGAACGGGGGATTGCTACATTATTTTAAACCCTTTATATATCTTCGAGGTAAATTGATGTTTCAAAAATGAGAGCAGGAATATTTAATTTTGCGTGTCGGTAGTTCCAAGTTAATAAAAATTTTAATTTAAAAAAATATTTAAAAGAAAAGTAAAAACGAACGAAATCCAACGGCAGGGCGCGCCATATGGATGAAGGGGCCTGGCTGGCCAGTCCACATTGCAGACTCCGGCTGCTGCTGCTCGCCGCCCGGGCCACTTCTGCAAACAGGATTATGGTCACTATTCACTTTACTATTCCCTTTTTTGTCTTTTTATTTCCATAATTACACGTCAAATATGACAACACAACAATCGACGAATATTTTCAAATACTTAGCATGATAAACAGATTATCTGTGAAGGAATGGATAAGAATAAGGAAAGGAAAGTCCATACTACAAGCAATATCACCTATCTTTTATCTCAAGCTTGTTCATCCTCACCATTCTCAGTTCCTGTATATTGGGCAGAGCACAAATATGGAAGAGTCAAACTTGTGCCTTCTTTGTAACAACAACGTTTTTATGCCTCGGTACCTAACTTTTTTTCCCACCAAAAAAGGAAGTTTTCTCTTATCGGAATTTGGCATGCTTCTATTAGAAGAAGAATACATGAAGGGGCCAAAATTTCAAGGAGAAACAAACCAAATTTGCTTAGCTAACCAAGTTCTTTAGAATAAAGCCCCTCTTGTTACCATGGTCGTAATATGCGAAAAGGGAGTTGTGAGAACAGTGTGGGAGTGATTCTGCGAGAGAGAGAGAGAGAGAGAGAGAGAGAGAGAGAGAGAGAGAGAGAGAGAGAGAGAGAGAGAGGTAGCACGATATCGAGAGAGGAACAGAAGGAAAAGAAAGAAACAAAAGAAAGATAGAGAGAAAGAGAGAAGGAAAAAAGTGCATCGAGAGAGATGCAGTTCAATTTGTAGAAGAAGTGCAATGAAATGAGTCACGAGTCCTTTGGAGTCGCGACTTCTCAGAAGGCAGAAGCGAGAGCAAAGCAGAAAACGACTAGGCTGGAAGCATGCATTCGCACTCTATCTCTGCGTCTCTCTTCCTCCTCTCTCTCTCTGTCTTCTCTCAATCCCTCCTCTATCACTCTCTCTCTGTGCCTCTCTCTTCTCTCTCCTCTCTCTCTCTCCTTCCTCGTGATTCCCACTATTTTTTTATCATCTTCCTTCTCTCCTACATATCTCTCCCCCTCTCTACCGTCTAGTCTTCATTATCGATGCGAATGCCATCAGGAAAGCTCAGAATGAAGAAGAGAGACAAGAAAAAAAAGAAAGCGAACAAGAATCAGAACAAGGGAGCCGTAAGAAAAAGGAAGCCAAGCCAAGCCTGGCACGGGCCATACTGTAGGGTCACACCAAAATGAGCATGAATAGGAGGGGAGGGAGAGAAAAAGAGAATGCAGGCAGATGATTGGGAGGGTTCTTTCCCGCCACAGCGAGTACGTATACTTACACTCACACATGCATTGCAAATTTAAAGCGAACCACTTTTTTTCTGCGCAATACGGACTAAAAAGTGCACAAAATATTTTTTTTTTGTTAACTCATGGCCGAAATAAAGCAGAAATAAAGTATGAGTAAAAAAGTAAATTTAATACAGATTTAAGGACATAAAAAATGAAATCAAGTTTCTCTCTCTCTCTCTCACTCTCTCTCTCTCTCTCACTCTCTCTCTCTCTCACTCACTCTCTCTCTCTCTCTCTCTCTCTCTCACACTCCCATCTCGACTGTTTATATCTCGGCCATGAATCGGGCACTAGTGGAAATACACATTATAGATTGAGGAATGTGCTGACAAGGGAACCATCTGAAGATAAGTTGGAGAATTTTGATCTCACCTATCCAGATCGATAGTCCAAGTCGAGAAATGATGATAACCATTTTTACTTTTTCCTTAATGGCCTCTGGCGATTTTATATTGATTTTTAAATTTTGCATAAAATCGCGGATTTAGTGACCTTGCCATTGTCAATGTGTCACTTAAGCAATTAAACATGGCCTGCGCGGCGCAGTGGGATGCGCGCTCGCCTGCAGTTTTGAGCGTCGCAGGTTCGAACCCCATTCGGTTCAAATATTTTGCTGCAGTTTTGCAAGTTCAAATTTGAAGAAGTACATAAAGAGAAAATTTTTTCAATGAGAGGAGAGTGCATATACACTTTAAATTGGTGTTAAAAAATTTTTACTTGTGTATAAGGGCATTCCGTGTTGGATGGTGTTCAATTCGCCCTTGCTTGCGAATCCACTATCAACCTATTCAGTGGGGCCTACCCCAAAAAAGTCGAGGAAAAAAATTTCCCCGAAAATCACCACAGGGGGGTAATTTGGTGCGAGGATTGCGAATATCTAGTTTATTTTTAATTCTGAAGTCATTTAAAAAAAGTTACGGTAAGTAGGTATGCGGTATAAATTCCAAAAAAGAAGTACGGCGTAAACAACAAGAAGTATGTAGACTATCTGTCCGAGTTCCTGTTGAGGAAACAGTTCGGAAAACAGAAAGGAGTCTTCTTCCACAAAAGGAGATCAAAACAAATTTCTATATTTTTTTTAATGACTTCAGAATTAAAAATAAACTAGATATTCGCAATCCTCGCACCAAATTACCCCCTCTGGTGATTTTCGGGGAAAGTTTTTTCCTCGACTTTTTTGGGGTAGGCCCCACCGAATAGGTTGATAGTGGATTCGCAAGCAAGGGCGAATTGAACACCATCCAACACGGAATGCCCTTATACACAAGTAAAAAATTTTTTAACACCAATTTAAAGTGTATATGCACTCTCCTCTCATTGAAAAAATTTTCTCTTTATGTACTTCTTCAAATTTGAACTTGCAAAACTGCAGCAAAATATTTGAACCGAATGGGGTTCGAACCTGCGACGCTCAAAACTGCAGGCGAGCGCGCATCCCACTGCGCCGCGCAGGCCATGTTTAATTGCTTAAGTGACACATTGACAATGGCAAGGTCACTAAATCCGCGATTTTATGCAAAATTTAAAAATCAATATAAAATCGCCAGAGGCCATTAAGGAAAAAGTAAAAATGGTTATCATCATTTCTCGACTTGGACTATCGATCTGGATAGGTGAGATCAAAATTCTCCAACTTATCTTCAGACGGTTCCCTTGTGAGTGGATATGCTATTTGGGTGATAAACGAAGAGAAGAAAGCAAGGCAAGGATGGGGTGCGAGTAGCGATGACTGACCAGAGACTTAGCCTGTCTCCCTCTCCCCTCCTACCATCTCCTCTCTCTCTCTCTCTCTCTCTCTCTCTTCTCTCTCCCCTCTCCTCCACGCCTTCTCTCATCTCATCTATGCTCCTTACTCACTATCCGCCTCAGCCTACTCGCATCCATACTCTTCATCACCTGCTCTCTCTCATATCTCAATGGTCTCTCTCTCTCGGAGGCCCGCTTCTGCGCTGCCCACTACCAAAGCGGTGGGAAGAGAGAGAGATAGAGATAGAGAGGGAGAGATAGAGAGAGGGAAAGAAAGACAGAGAGAATAGGGTCGTGTGGCCGCTGACCCAGCCGGAGGAGACGCGCCGCCGTAGAGCATGGCCAGGCCAGCCGATCAGCATAGAATAAGAGAGAGAGAGAGAGAGAGAGAGAGACAGATAGAGATGAACAAGAGGATGTGTTGTTGAGAGCGGCAAGGCGAGAAGGAGATAGAAGGGGGGGGGGGGGGTCCGGGCCCGCTTGGCCTGTCCTCTATGCTATGCCTTCCCTCTGCTTGCCAATACGTGTCTTCCACGGAAGAGCGACTGATGACAAGAGAAAGGAAGAATTGGGCGAGTGGTGGTCGAGAACAGTCGAGAGAGAGAGAGAGAGAGAGAGAGAGAGAGAGAGGATACCCGGACAGCCATAGAGATAGTGAGAGATAGCGCAAGATGCGCATATAAGGCAGCCACCATCCCATCCTGCTCCCGCTTTCCTACCAACCACAATTCCTTACTCGATAAATACTTTCGTTGCTCTTGACTGCTATGAGACGGGTCTTCTTACTTGATCAGGTGAAAAACATAACCATAACATAGCCTCATAACCCATGGCCTCTTACTTGCCCAAAGCACCTAAGGTAGACTACGGTAGAGTTGGGGGGAAGCTATAGAATCTACGAAGTATCCATCCCCCCTCACACCTACCCCTTTAGCACAGACTGATTGCCAGGAGGGGTGATGGCAAGTGGTAAGTGTGTTTGTATACATGAAAGGAACAGATGGCGAATAGCGCGTCATAGCGAGAGAGTCAGAGAAGGAGACGGGACGAGAGCGAGAGAGCGTGAGAAAGCGAGAGAGGAAGAAAGCGAAACGGTGGCACTGGCACATATATCGGAAGACGGAATAAAGCGTCGAAAAGGCTGTTGGGAGCATGAAAGAAAGAAGAGTAAGGCGCGTGGCTGAGAGAGTGTGTGGAAGGTGGAGAGGGACAGGGTGCGAGAGAGGGCGCGGGTGCATTCTGAGAAGGTCAGAAGAAGCAGAATCAGCGAGCAAAGAAGGACCGAGAAGGGCCAGAATGGAGATGAGAGAGGAGGTAGAGAGAGAGAGAGAGAGAGAGAGAGAGAGAGAGAGAGAGAGAGAGAGAAAGAGAGGAGGGAGTGTTGAACAAGGCAGTGGTGACACTTGCACAAGGCTGACGCGATAAAGCGAGAGATTACGAGAAAGCGAGAGGGTCAGAGAGAAGAAAAGCGCGGGAGCAGGAGAGTAAGGAAGCGAAATATGGGGTGAGAGAGGGAGAGAAGCCGTGATGTGCCCAAGGCAAAACGTGGATAGCACTGCGGTTCGGAGGGGGCCATGAACGAGAGCCAGGATGCGGCAGCCAACCTTGAGGGGTGGTAAGGAGAAGGGGGGGGGAGTACCAAGGGGGGAGATAGAAGAAGCCGACTTCCACCCACCTCTTTCTCTCAGGGGCAGACGCATAAACACACGACATTCAGATAGGCAAGGGGAGAAATATCTTTATGAATGGATATATAGCGTCTGGCTACGCTCAAGTCTAATGGGTTTTCTCAGTGTTCTCTCTCTCTATATATTCTCTTTCTCTCCCCCTCTCCCTTTTTCCCCACTTTCTTATCAGCGCACTCCATCCCCATCCATGAATATTATCACAATATCTTCGTCAACGCTCAAGTTGACATATTATGCCATGGCTTCTGAATAACGAGGATGCCAGTTAATTTTTTCTTGTCCATCAACAACACCTCTCCCTTTCCCTCCTTGATTAGTTGATAAAAAACAACTTCAAGTTGTCCGTCAGGAATGATTCTACGAATTATCATCATCGATTTCCACCTCAAAGTGTTAACAATCTTCTTGCGCGCGCGCACTTGGAGGAACCACAGCCGATAACTTGTATTTTGCTCCTGGGCTGCTGTCTGCCTGCCTCTCATTTCCTTGCACCGTATGCCTGATACCCCCCTTTCTCTGTATCTCTCCAAGAAAAGGGGGAGGAGCATAGCTTGGAGAAGGGGGGAAGGGGGGACAAGGTGGTCATGAGAGAGACAGAAATAGAGAGAGGGATAGAGAGAGAGATAGAGACAGAGAGTGATAGAGAGAGATAGAGAGCGAGTGATAGAGAGAGAGAGATGGCACTGGTCCAAGAGGCAAGCATACCCCAACTCCCATTCGACCACATAAGCACGCGCAGAGCCTGCCAACAATTGATTGTAGCCGAGCACAGCCTCCGTGAGTCTCCGTGAAGAGCTCTGAGAATGAGAGTGAAATGAGATGAGAGAGAGAGAGAATGGAAGAACGGACTGGAGGAAGGATAGGAAGCGGCCCTGCAAGCTGTTGGTCCGCTTAGTAGAGACAGCAGAGAGAGAGAGAGAGAGAGAGAGAGAGAGAGAGAGAGAGACAGAAAGACACTCCACTCCTGGCTAGATTCATCCTGATGACTTGACGCCGAAAAGACAAGTCGATATAAACGACAAGTCAGCCCCACCCCCAAACATGAACTATTCGTAGAAGGAAAATGCTACAAGTGCCTTCTCATACTTGAACAATGCCTTCAACAATAAAAAAAAACTTATACTAAACTGCAAGGAGATATTGCAAGAACAAGTATTATATTAAGTGATTTACGAGCTTAAAATGGATTAGGATACAGAATCATTTTATAATCAGCCATGAAATTTCATCACCGATGAATCTAAAATCTATCTGATCTCATTGAAGATGAAACCAACCCATATTAAAAGAGAGCTGCAAATTGTAAGCTCCAAAATGAATAGACCGCAGTTAGTATCACTGCTAAAGAAAGGAAATTCCTCTTATCGGTTATCCTTGAATTCATGCTACAGTAACGAAGAGCCAGAAGAAATTAGATGCACACGCACCAAACAATAAGTGCATTTCCAGAACAAGAAAAAACAGGTGCTTCTGTAACGACGAGCGGTCGTTAGCAAATTAAAAATCGGCGATAACCTTCCCTTTAGAAAAGGGTATCGCCACCCTTAAACCCGCGCACTCGCGCCAGGAATTAAGGGTACCTCCGGAGATTGAGGGAGGTCTTCGCACACGCGGCTACTCCGGTCAGGCACTCGCCCCAGACCGGAGTCTTATGCGCACCCGCGCCACACAATAAACAACAGGAAACAACTGAAGAGCGGCTCGCTCTTCAGATAAGGAACCGTCTAGGTCCCAGCGGTTCGTACGCCGAGTGGAGACTGACGAGGACAACGACGAGGAGCGACTTCTTTATCAGCAATAACAAGGGAGCTCAAGGCTCCAACAGCAATGAGGAAAGGCAGCCGGAGCTTAAGGCTCCGGGAGAGAAAAACAAGGAGGGGCGGGAGGGCAGACCGACACGCGGCCTTGCTGGCCGCTCCTTATATACTGCCGCCAATCGGGCGGGAAAACATAGGCAACAAACTACGAAATGAGCGTCTGTCATAATTCAAATAATAATAGTGTGGGTTATGGTATGAAGTGAGAGGGACGGCATCATGCTAATGTACGGTCACGTAGAGAGTGTGGAGTGCAGCCACACTACATCCCCGGGCTCCCCTCAGCTGGCGCCCCGACAGCATATAATGAGAAGTTAATGAGGCATGACAATTGCATCGCTCAGATAGGAATAAATAGGGGAATTAAAAAAACGAGAATTAAAAATGGAAGCACGAATAGAACATCATGCTTAAGCGAATAGGGAAAATGAGAGGGGGTGACCTCTGTCACTGGAATGATTGGGGCGAGCGATGAATGGGATGAGTAGGAGGGCGACGAGGCTTCCAGTGGTGGCTGAAGAGGGCAGTGGGTCCGCGAGGGGTGTTGTCGCCTTGGCTCTTGCTCGGGTTGTCGCGGCACGGCTCGATGCGGTTGGTGCTCGTGGCGGCGTGGCGCGGCTCGGTGCGACCGGTCTTCTGCTGCTGCTTCTGCTTCTCGGCTAGCTCTCGTCTTCTGCGGCTTCTGCGGGCTCTCAGCGACTTGAACGCGTCGTTGTTCGTCTGCGGCAGGCTTCGCTGCTTCTCGGCTTCTGGCGGCTTCCCCTTCGCTTGTCTCGGCCACATGGACAAGTCCGCCTGAGGCGGATACGACTTCCTCTCCGGGGCCGCGTCCTTCTCCTCTCTGTGCTTGTCAGCACATGTGTCCTCGAGACACTTCTTCTCCACTGCTATATCAGTGGGCTTATTCGTGGGCGAACAATGAAGACGACGCGGATCAGCATTTAGCTTCTTGTGATCGGAGACGATCAGGCTCCGCGTCTTCACTCTCGCCAGCTTGTCTGTGCTAGAGTGGTCTGCTGTCTGCAGCCACCAGTTCTCCCAAACTGCGCGCGCATTCTGACCAAGCAGCAATTCATCTGCTCGCTCGTTCTGTGTCACATAGACACCAATCTCCATGGCTTCTGCGAATGGCATCTTAAGAGTCAACAGCGCTGCCGACTCCAACTTCAAACTGTTGTTGGCCGCGTCCACAGCAGTCGCCTGTGGCTTCCATCGCTTAACAACTATGCCACTCTGCTTCTCGATGCGCTGCAGTTCCTTCTCTGTCACAATAGTGACTTCTGAGCCGCTGTCAATGGTGGCTACTGCATCCACTCCATTCAGTGTCGCACAACCACGCCACGACTCCCCTCTGAACAGTGGCGACAACTCGAGATCCTTCGACTTCTTATCCCTTGAGCTCTCTGTAGCACCAAGCCGGATCTCTTCCTTCTTCACTTGCTTCTTTCCTTCTCCACTTCGCTTCTTTCCTTCTCCATTTCGCTTCCACCCAGACACTGCCACCTTCCTTGCCGTTCCGTTCGGTGGTTGTCCTTGAGGCTGAGGAGGAGGGTCAGTCTGATGGAAGTTGTGCTGGTTGTTCCATGGTGGACGTGAATTGTTCACGAAGGGAGGGCGGAAACCAGGAATGAAGGGGCATGCATTCGCGTTCATACCGCCACTGTTCATTCCTTGCTCCTCGGGGGAGCTTGCCCAATTGCTCTCACCGCTCAGAACAGCTTCTCTCTGCTCCAGATTCTCCAGCCGCAATGCTTCACGCTTGAGACCATCGTAGTCCATCGCGAGGTCCTCACCCATCTTGGTCATCATGGCACGCCGGTAGTGGCTGCTCTCGATGCCATTCAGCAGACCGGACCTGCGCAGTATTGCTAGCACCTCTTCTGACGCGCCAGGGAAAGCCTTCTTGCTCAGAGACTCCAACTCGAGGCAGAAGTCTGCCACCGACTGGTCGCTTCTCTTCTTCAGGTCCCTTAGCTTCTGGTCAGCTTCAAAAGCGGACAGGGCAGGGTCTCCGTAGAATCTCCTCTCCAAAGCATTCACCACTGCATCAAATCCTGCGCGCTTAATATCTTCAGGAAGAACTTCATACGCCTTCCTAGCATCGCCTTCCAGGAGAATCACCAGCTGCTGCAAGCACTGATCAACGGTCAGCAGGCGACCGTACTTCGCTTTGAACTTCTCGACAAAGCAGCGGAAGTCTCCTTGACCAGTGAAAGGATAGAGAGGTTCCATTGCTAGCCCTGCTAGCATCTCTCGCATGAGCACTTGGCTCCTCTCTCTGTCCTCCTTCATAAACTGCAGCAGCAACTCCATGCTTCTGGGCTGCGGCGAGGCTGAGTGATGCGCGTGTCGCTGCTCTTCGTACGCGTTCTCCCTCACGTACTCCCTCTGCTCGTGTCTGCTGAGCTCTTCTCTTCTCCTCCTCTCGTATGCCCTTTGCCACTCTCCATCTTGGTGCCATCCTGCCGCATTGTTTGCCGCTGTGACATCATCACGAGTCGCGTGCTGTGGCCGTTGCAGAGGAGGGGGCGGCATGAAGCGATCAACCGGTGGAAGTCCCGGAGGAGGAGAGGAAAGACGAGTACGCTCTGCGTTCTGCCCTCTCTGTGGCGGAGGGTGTCTCCGCTCGACAGCGCCCAATCCGCTGCTCACCATCGCGAGTGACGAGCCCGTTGGTGCCTGAGAAGCATTAAACGAGGAGTTGAGTAGGCTACTCTCCTTGAGCTGTCTCAGCTCTTCCAATTCTGCTCGCATGCTGGCGATCTCCCTTTCTTTGCTGGCCATCTACCTCTGTGCTGCATCCATGTCTGCTTTGTAGTGTTCCTCCCATGTTGTGTTGATGACCTTCTTAGTCACCTTGCTCTTCCACAAATTTTCTCCCAGGTTTGCCAGTTCTTCTGGTATTGATGTGCCCTTTGCTTGCGGTGCATTCTCGTCGCTCTCCTGCACTTCATCCAGGGAAGCGACATTCTCTTCTCCTTCTCGGTTGAAGATCCCGGCCGGGTCGGCACCATTGAAGAGATCATCCATCTTGCACTCGCTGGCACTCAATACACGCGCTCGCGTCTCCTCAGCAGTATTCGGCCCTTTATGCAACGGCAAGCGTGTCGCTTCCGTAGGGCTCCTGCTCTGCTGCTGACGAAATTCGCACTTGCTCCTCAGAAAAGTCGCTGTTGATGACGAAACTCGTCCTCTTCTCACTCGCTGTGTCGCTCGCTGTCTCTTCCGCAAGGCTCGGCCCCCATGTAACGACGAGCGGTCGTTAGCAAATTAAAAATCGGCGATAACCTTCCCTTTAGAAAAGGGTATCGCCACCCTTAAACCCGCGCACTCGCGCCAGGAATTAAGGGTACCTCCGGAGATTGAGGGAGGTCTTCGCACACGCGGCTACTCCGGTCAGGCACTCGCCCCAGACCGGAGTCTTATGCGCACCCGCGCCACACAATAAACAACAGGAAACAACTGAAGAGCGGCTCGCTCTTCAGATAAGGAACCGTCTAAGTCCCAGCGGTTCGTACGCCGAGTGGAGACTGACGAGGACAACGACGAGGAGCGACTTCTTTATCAGCAATAACAAGGGAGCTCAAGGCTCCAACAGCAATGAGGAAAGGCAGCCGGAGCTTAAGGCTCCGGGAGAGAAAAACAAGGAGGGGCGGGAGGGCAGACCGACACGCGGCCTTGCTGGCCGCTCCTTATATACTGCCGCCAATCGGGCGGGAAAACATAGGCGACAAACTACGAAATGAGCGTGTGTCATAATTCAAATAATAATAGTGTGGGTTATGGTATGAAGTGAGAGGGACGGCATCATGCTAATGTACGGTCACGTAGAGAGTGTGGAGTGCAGCCACACTACACTTCTTTTCTTGTTCAGTTTCCCACTAGAACGATAAACTCGTGATAATTAGTGACAGGCTGAAAAAAAAATCTTCTCATGATATACCTGAAAGTAGGATTCGTCCATATTACAACTTGGGTTTTCAGAGACTTCAATGTGCTTGTACGGTTTCGGTGAACAGTGCAAGTGAGTTATGGTGCTGTGAACACCTTTGGTTGTCAAGTGGGAAATTTGAAATAGATTAAACAGAAAGAAAGAGAGAGAGAGAGAAGAATCTGACTGTGCTTGCGCGGCAGCCTCCTCCTTTTCCTTCTCCTTCTTCAGCCTCTTCAGCCTCGTCTGCCGTCGTCTTCTCAGCTGCTCGTACCATCGAGCGATCTTGGCTGCAATGGACAGGGAACATCTTATTTGCATAAATTAATCCTTTTAAAATGTTAATTAAAATAGATTTTACAATTTTAATAATACACCCCCTTTCTACAAAACTCCACAAGTTTGCCGCGTCCCTTAGGCAACATGGCATATTTTCCAGAATAGATATATAATGCAAAGGAAAATTATGATGAATCAACTGCTCGACGAAAACGATCCATTACGAGTCTTCTGTCTTTGCCCAAATAAGGTCTAACGTATTAAGAATTTTTCAATACCAACGATTTCATGAAATAAACAACCGGATAGCATAATCACAGAGATATTCGACCATGTCAAATGATACTTCGAAAACTGTTCTGGATCACTTCTGCCTAACCAGAAAATTTCAAAGCTCGTGATACATGATGAAGACTACGGTGCGCTAACATTCCCGAAATGCATTCAAGAAAAGTACGGTATGCGCATGAAGAACAAGAGATATTCCCTGATATATCAAGGGTCGCCGTTTCCCTATCAGACACTTCTATTAATACAAACGAGATTAGCATGAGGGAGAACAAAACGCTTAGGATGAGCATTAGGTTGTCGCGAAACCATTAACATAAGAAAAAAATGCCCTTAATGCCGCTCAAATCACGTAAAAAAAGATCAGTGAATTGAAAACTAATGAGGACGCCCTGCTCATCAGAGGAGTCATTTGACGAATGATCATTTTCTAAAGAACTACTGTGGGCGCTATTGTGTAAACTCGTCTGTTCTAGGCACGAGAGAGTTTGAGCCATCTCATATCTGCAGTAACTAACTCAATACCGAAGACATTTAGCATTGCTATTACTTTGAAACGAAAAGAGGACAATCGTTCACACATTTTACATATATATATTTGGAAGATCCGAAAGATGTGTATATTCACGGGTGACCTCCTTTAAAGGAAGAGTCTGCGCTGGTTACGGGACGGGAACCGCACAGGAATAGTTGGACAAAAGTCGTGATTCATTTTCTCCTCTCCTGGATACGTTTCGCGGAGCGCTTCTGCTTTTCACTTTCCTTCCAATCCGCAGCCATCCATACATCACTACTTATATCCGCAGTGTAAAAGAGCAAAATAGATTTTTTTGTATTCTCTTTAAAATTAAAAATTTATAAAAGAAAGAAAAAATAAATGAGAAGAGAGAGAGAGAGAGAGAGAGAGAGAGAGAGAGAGAGAAACGAACTCTGGCCATCCTTGCTGAGAGTCCGTCGATGGCCGAAGCACGCGTTGACAAATGCGGAAGCTAGCTCGAGATCGAAGCCGTCTCTCGTGGACACCGACACCGCAACCTGGTGCATTTATTAGATTGTCTTCCTGCTAATTAAAACCAGTATTTTCGCTATTCATCAGTTGCTTCCTAGTTTTATTTCAATCCATTTCTTAGTTAACTGCCAATAGCAAGCATGCAGCAAACTGTTTATATGCTTTTTCCCAATCAATATTCCAATACTATTTAACTAAAAAAAATAAAAAAAAGATTTAGCTGACATAAAAACACCGCTCTAAAAATAAATATATAAATATTAATAGAAATAAATAAATAGAAATAAAATAGAGCAAGAGCAAGGAACACGTCCACAGGGATCAAAACGCAATGGCATCATCTTCGCCCTTATCAGCTCAAGATGCTACTATCAGTAAGTAGAACACTGCAGTAGATTATCAGATGTATAACGTATAAATAGAATAGAGAAAGTGGCTGAAATCGCAACTATCGCAGAGAGTTCCCAAAAAGCAAAGTCTTCTACTTTAGAATAAATACTTCAACCACAAATATATTTGCCCCAAGTACTTGGAAGAATAACAGTAATAAAGCATCAGAAGAGCAGGGACCAGAAAAGAAAAGCCATAAATAAAGTTGCCGAGTGGAACCTGGAGCGCGGCGAGGAGGTTCCCCTCGAAGCTGGCGGTGAAGGCGCGCGGGTCGCTGCACCATGACGTCAGCTCTTGGCAGGCCGAAGCGAAAGTTGCCGCGTCGCCGAGTTGCTGAGAAAAACAAGGCGAAAACTGATTGCATGCCTCGAGGAGGACAACCGGTTTTTTCTTCCTCTTCCGCTCACTCTCATTCGGCCAGTGGCCAATCAATTGTTGGCTTCAGTAAAAAACACTTCAAGCTAAATGTAAAGTACTATTTTTTTAGAAAAAGAAAAAAAAGCCAAAATTGGGCGTTTGGAGGTACGCTCTCTCTCAGAGGCGAGCGCGGTCGCGTTGCGGTTAGGGTCACGGGGTCACGGGGAGGAGAAAAGGGGGAGAGAGAGGGGATTGCGTCATTCTACGCCAGTGTGTCCGTGAGAGACGGTTTGGTGTCTCTAGCGCAGTGGAGTTTCATCATGGCAGAAGCGGGTGACGGTGACCATCCGGAGGAGGATCGGCGTCAGGAGCGTTCCCGTTCACATTCCCCCGAGCCCCCCCATCAGGAGGCTGCCTTCTCCGACAAGCAGCTCAAGCAGCTCCAGAAGATGTTCAAGTCGCATGGCGCTCAGTCGTCTTCTCGCCCACCAGTCCATGTTTCGCCTCGAGTGTCTGGCCTGTCGCAGCAGGCCCAGCTCGATTTTAACATCGGCATTATGAACAAGATGGAGCTGGTGGGGGAAGGCGACAGGGATGCCTGGTACTCGATCATGGATGACTTGAAAGCCCGCAATGCCCTCCTGGTCGCGTCTGACAAGAACCCAGCAGTGTTCAGAATGCATGACCAGATGAAGGCGTTCGAGATGGTGGGGTCTTCTTCGGCCGGCCCCTCGTCAGCAGCACAGATGGCCATGGCGGCGGCCATGGCGGCTTCTTCCTCACGCCCGCCTCCCCCTCGTTCTCGCTTCGCCCCGTACCCTTCGCAGCCCTTTCGGCAGGGGGGGGGCAGCTGCGGGCCAAGCTGCCCCCCATTTCGTTCAGCGCAGGCCGGAGTATGGTGGCAGACCCGACTACGGTGGCAGGCGGTTCAGGGAGGGCCCTCTATGCTATGGCTGCAACCAGTATGGCCATATCAGAGCGGACTGCCCTGCCAATCGGGGAGGAAACAGGCAATAGGCAGTCAGCGAGGAGAGATATTGCGTTTGTGAAGAAAGAGGTCGGCAAGTGGCTGTCAACGGGAGCGGTAAAGCGAGTGGCGAAGAGGCCAGCAGTGGTGTCCCCATTGGCGGTGGTCACGTCAGGTACTAAGCAACGCCTTATTCATGACCTTAGCGACCTTAACAAGTACTTGCATAAGACCAATTTTAAGTACGAGGATCTTTCCACTATTTGGCATGAATTAGAGGGTATGGAGTTTATGGCCACGTTTGATTTCGAAACAGGCTACCATCATTTGGCCGTTTGGGAGGGGGATAGACAGTTCTTGGGCTTCGGCATAGATGACAGTGAAGGGGAGATGCAGTAGTTTGTGTTTGCAGCTTTTCCGTTTGGCCTCAGCCCCGCCCCGTTTGTTTTCACAAAAGTGTTTCGTTGTTTAGTCCGTTCATGGAGGGCGAAGGGGATTGTGTGCTGCCTATATCTCGATGATGGCATTATTATCGGCAGAACACGAGAGGAGTGTGAGGCTTCCGTGGAGACGGTAAGGGGTGACCTGGCCAGGGCTGGGGTCTATGTTTCAGCGAAGAAGACATTTTGGACTCCGGCAACCGTTGGGAGATGGCTGGGTTTTGAGTTGGACCTGGGCCAGGGTAGAGTGTTCATTTCCCGGGAGAGGTGTGAGAAGGCTTTAGAGAGGGTACGAAAGTTGAGAGAGAGTGGGAGAGAGAAAGGGCAGTCTCGGGATCGTTTGGCAAGGTATCAGAGGAGGCGAGAGAGGGGGACGGAAGAAGGTGGTCAGCCACCAGGTGGCCAGCCACCTTTGTCAGCGGACGAGATGGACGGTGGTCAGCCACCAGGGGGGCACGGGCCCGCCCTTGTTACTGACAAGAATAAACATCGGACGCAGAGGCGGGGTGGGATGGAAGAAGTGAGTATCAGACAGGGTAGGTGGGCAGGAGTGCAAGTCCCAGTAAGGCTGATGAGCCTCCCCTCAGTTTATGACAGAGAGCGATTGCTCGGAACAATCAATTCGTGCCATATCGTCTTAGGGGACGAAGCAGTGATGCAGTCGAGATGCCTGGCAACGACAGTGGCGAGTCAAGTAAGAGCGGGAGTGCCGCGGAGCAGGAGGCTGGCGTTGTCGACAGGTGAGAGCAAAGAAGTATCATTCTGGTTAAGAAGGTTTTCCCGGGGCCCGTTTAGGGAAACGGCTATGAATCTTTTCCATAGTGAATGTGCTTTGGAATGTGATGCATCGGAGGTTGCGGTAGGGGCGGTGTTTAGATGTGCTGGCACCTCCAAAGCGGCTTCCAGGAATTTAAATGACATGGAGCGTTCAGAATCTAGCACTTTACGGGAATTATTGGCGGTCCTGTTTGCAGTTCTTAGTTTTGCAAGGGAAGTCAAGGGTAGAGCAGTCACAGTTTTTTCAGACAGCCAGTCAGCGGTAAGAATTTTGAAGAGAGGAAGTCTTAAACCGCATTTACACAATGTGGCGCTCAAGGTGGATAGTGTATTGCGAAAACTTAACTGTCATAGGGGTTTCATTTGGCTGGCAAGGGACTGCAATTGGGAAGCAGACGAGGCTAGCAGAGATGTTGACTTTGATGACTGGGGCATCCAAACGAGAATTTTTGAGATTTGTTCCAGGAATTGGGGAGAGCCTCTTTGGGACTTGTTTGCGGATGACAGGACTGCGAAATGTGAGCGTTTCTGTTCCAGAAGGTGGTGCCCGGGGACAGCCGGAGCGGATGCCTTCGTCCACCGAGATGTGTGGGCCGCCAAGACTCTTCTCTGGTTGGTGCCACCTCCGTCCCTGGTGTCCAAAACCCTAGCTTTTGCCAGGCATTTCAAGGTAAAATGTATCTTGGGTGTTCCCCTTTGGAGTTCTGCAAGCTGGTTCCCGAGACTTTGCAGTGCTAGCGGGTGGGCACCATTTGTAAGGGATGCTCTTCTGTTTGGGAAGGGAGCGGATATCTTTATTCCAAGCTCGTTTGTAGAGGGACCGTTCGGTGCGCCGTTGGCTAGGACGGAATTCGTTTTCTTATTCTGTGACTTTAGTCGGTGCTAATTCAGCTATCGAGCATAACCGCCTTTACCCAGGCTCTACGTTTGTTGTTGAGCGAGCCTCTGAGAGAGTGGGAATCCAAACGGGAATTATGGTAGGCGACGGAAGGAGCGTAGCGTACTGTAGGAGCCACCATAATTGGGCGTTTGGAGGTACGCTCTCTCTCAGAGGCGAGCGCGGTCGCGTTGCGGTTAGGGTCACGGGGTCACGGGGAGGAGAAAAGGGGGAGAGAGAGGGGATTGCGTCATTCTACGCCAGTGTGTCCGTGAGAGACGGTTTGGTGCCCACCCAATCCCGGCCCGAGGGCAGTAGCGCGAAGCGGTTTGTATGGTTCCCTGCCTAAGAGTACGGTATTTATGACAGGCCCGAGGAAGAGGTTTCTATCGGAGGGCATCAACGAGCTTCCTTCCGACCTACAAGGAGCAATTTGGCACGCGGCGGAAAGATCCCTGGCAGCCAGTACGCGAGAGATGTACGAGCAGAGTGAGCGAGCCCGGATCAAGTTCAGCCGCAGCATTGGCCTAAACCCAAACCGCCCGCTGGCTTTGTGCGCGTATGTAGCGCGCAAGTATGCGGACGGCGCTTCGGCAGCGACACTGACTACCGCAGTGGCGGCATTCAAGTCGGCCACCGGGCAGGCGATGGATCCCGAGAAGGAAGGAACGGTGGTTTCCATGGTTGGAGGGGTGATGGGTGGCATAGCGGAGAAAAAAAAAATGAGGTTGCTTAGGCACGGGCAGCGGCGCAGAGGCAGCAGGCGGTGCGTCATCATTCAGCGGCGGAGAGGGCGGAAGTTGACAAGCTGTTCGCGTGGGCGCTCAGGAAGAACGCGCCGCAAGAAGACATCCGCATCGGGATATTTGCTGCGCTGGCCATGGCTGCCCTCCTTCGGGTGTCGGAAGCGGTCGCACTGCAGAGGAAGGACATCACGGAGGAAGGCGATGTCATCGCCATTCGGATCCGTAAGGCGAAAAATGACCAGCTGAAAGAGGGTAGAGTCACTAGGGTTATGGCGGGGCCAGGTTCTTGTGGTAGAAAGCTGTTTGAGTTGCATATGAGTTGGCTTCCTAATCAGGCTGAAGCATTCATGTTCGCGAGCAGGAGCACGGGTCGGCCGCTCACGACGTCCACAATACGGAAGGAATTGGCCAGGGCGTGTGCAGATGCGAACATTGCGCGGATCACTCCACACCAGCTCAGAGTGGGCGGTGCGGCGGTGTCAATTGGGTCAGGGGCGGCCCTAGAGCAGGTACGCATCCGCGGGAGGTGGCGCTCCGTAGGTGGCATGCAGCCATATATTAGAGACTCGTTGCCGGCCCAGGGAGGGGCCCTTCCGCTATAAGAGTCACGGAGGAGGTTTTTTGTTACCTTTATCTTGCGCAGAATACTAGAGTCCCAGGGAAAAGGTTTAGTTTTGTTTTAGCCACAGCTAAAGTACAAGGATTTCGGAATTCGATCTCCTTGGTTGCCGCAAAGCAGGTGGTGCGGGGTTTATCCATATATGTTACGGTTCGCTTCGTGATGCATTCGTAGCGGCATGCATATATGTATATATGTATACATATGCCTATTCCTATTGATGTAAATATATGCCGGTCTGAAGGGCCATGCTTCTTTGTTTACGGTATAGTGGTTTTTGGACATATTTTGTGCATTCGTATATCCATGTGTACACATTTGTGTTCTTGACGTTTAACATGCCTTAGGCCCACGGGGGTGCGCGAGGTTCTGGCAAGCAGTCCTTGTAAGATGTATGTATGTATCTGGTGAATACTGTGTCTACGTTTGTTGTTGAGCGAGCCTCTGAGAGAGTGGGAATCCAAACGGGAATTATGGTAGGCGACGGAAGGAGCGTAGCGTACTGTAGGAGCCACCATAACACTAATTTCGAAACCAAAATAGCGATATTTAAGTGAGTAAGAAACCGTATTACCAAAAAAAAACCTATTTAAGAATTACACTAACATTCATGTGCCTATCTTCACTGGGCTTTTTGTGACTCAGCATCAAGGTATCGCGAATTATAACTTTATGATCTATGGTTTTCTTCTAAGCGCAATTGAATGCTGCTAAATTAATGCAATTATTGGTGTGCAATGGTCTTATATTCTTAGAAACCTTGCGTGAAATTCTAATCTTATGCTTAGCTGATCTCTGCTTTTACACATTCTTCTCTTGACTCATCGTGAAAGCGACGAGAAGCGAAGCGAGTGTGAACAAATTGTGCACAAGGAAGTGAATAAAAGAAGAAAGAAAGAGAGGAATGAAGCGATAAATAGAGAGGAAGGGAAAGAAGAAAAGAGTGTGTGAGCAGAAGAAATTAAGGCGAGAGAGAGAGAGAGAGAGAGAGAGAGAGAGAGATTGAGACATCGAGAACGTTCCAGCTGTGGAGAGGGAGACGGTAAGATTGAGCAAGAGAAAGATATGAGAAAAAGAGAGAAATATAGCACAAGTGAGATAATGCAAGAAAACAGTGAAATCAAGAGGAGGCGAGAAAGTTCCCAAGAATTAGATAGGGAGAGAGGGAGAAAAGAGAGAAAAGAGAGAGAGGGAAAAAGAGGGAAGGAGAGAGAAAGAGCGAGAGAGAATGAGAGAGAGAGAGGGAGAGAGAGAGAGAGAATGCTCACCTCAGACAGCGAGACGAGTCGACTGTTGTTCTGACGAACGTGTTCGTCGTATTCGAAGGCGACGTCTCCTCCCATGGCGGGCCCCCCTCCTTGGGGTGGAGGAAGACCTCCCTGAGGCAGGACAGCGGACTCTGCCATCTTCTTCTTCTTCTCTTCTTCTTTCTTCTCTCCACTCACGCAACCATCCCAATGGCCGAAGCTCTCTCAAAATGACAACAGCCATAAGAAGTGCACTTCTCTATGTTTTGCATGCCCCTTGCTCTCTTGGCCCTCAATAGGCCAATTTTCCTAATTGCTAGAGCAACAGTCACGGGCGTACATTGAACGCGGAAAATGAGAGCGGACAAATAGAGAGAGCAGGTTGAGAGAGAAAGAGAGGAATGAGAGAGTATTAAGAAACAGAGAAAATATTGCTGATAAGAAAAGCAAAAAAAATATACGAATATAAAAAGGACAAGTGTGGGGAGTGAGAATTGCGAAAAGAGAACATGACGTCGTGGAGGGAAGCAGCTGAGAGCGTGTATGCATGTGTGCGGCGAGGTAGAGTGTGGCCATGATACGGAGAGGAGACGAGAGGAGAGGAGAGGAGAGAGAGAGAGAGAGAGAGAGAGAGAGAGAGAGAAAGAGAAAGAGAGAGAGAGTGTGATAGGAGAGAGAGAAAGAGAGAGCTGAGATTAAGGGAGAGAGAGTATGAGTGGGAGAGATCGGGAGAAGGGAGAGAGAGCATGACACGAAGCACAGGGCAGAGCGACGACAGGGAGATTGGAATGAAACAGGTTGTAGCCCCTGGGCCTGCAGGCAGAAGGCATGAGACGAGCGTCGAGGGAGGCGAATGCTTCTTCGTCTTTCCCTCCTCACCACTTCCTCCTTTCTCTCTCTCTCTCTCTCTCTCTCTCTCTCTCTCTTTCTCTCTCTCATCTCCCTCACTTTCTCTCTCTCCTACTCTCTGTCCCTCTCTATCTCTTTCTACCTCTCTCATTCACAAATTCCATTTTATCTTTTCTATTTTCTTTCAACTTTATCCTGCAGCATTCTCTCTAGCAAGACATCAGAGTGAGAGTACAGGGAGATGAAGTGAGAGAGTGAACATGTGGAGAGACACAGAGAGAGAAAGAGAGTGAGAGAGAGAGCTTGAATGAGTGAGAGACAGAGAGATAGATAGAGAGTGAACGAGTGAGTGAATGAGCGAATTGATTGAATGCGCTGCGCTTGCGGCCATCACAGGCCTGCGCTCAGCTAACGACTGCAAATCATTGTGCTTGGACAAGAGAGAAAGGGGACGAGAGCGATGCAGACGTCGAGAGAGAGAGAGAGAGAGAGAGAGAGAGAGAGACTGCAGGTGAAATAGAGGGAGTGAGAGAGGAAAGAAGGAAAGAGAGAGAAAGAGAGGTAGATAGAGAGAGAGAGAGAGAAAGATGGAGACAAGATAAAAGAAATAATGAAGGTGTCCAAATGTTCAAATGTTGGATAACTTTGCATGGAAGAAGAGAAGCAGAAGCAATTTTCGTCTGCAGGAAAGTGGTGGTTGAAAGGTGCAGATAATGACTGAGACTCGAACGAGTAAAAACATTTTGTAGGCAATGGAGGGAATGGTCGCGAGAACAGAACAATTAACAGTCAAAAGAAGAAGATGAAGATTTCGAGAGATCAAGGTAAGAAAAGAGACGAAGACACAGAGAGACAGAGAATTGAGAGAGAGGGAGAGGGAGACAGGGAGTTGGGAGAGAGAATAGAGAAAAGAGAACGAGAGAGAGAGAGAGAACGAGAGAGAGAGAGAGACAGAGAGACAGAGAGCAAGAGTGCGGCGATAGCAGAGAAAGTATGAGAAGCAGCCGAATTGTTGCCCTGTGCTCGGGCTGCCATCGAATGCAGAGAAGCTGTTGCGGCTGCGCGAGGAACAAAATAGTGAGAGAAAAAGAGAGAGAGGGAGAAAAAGAGGGAGATCTAGAGGGAAAGAGGGTGATAAAATAAGAGAGTGGTAGAGATAAAGTTAGAGAGATAGAAAGAGAGAGAGAGAGAGCGCGAGAGAAAGAGAGAGAACTGCGTAAGCAATGCAGTCTTGCTTTTCAAGTGAAATGAGTGTGTCAGGGCATTTCAGAGTGAAAGAGGACGAGAGAACAAAGAATAGTGAGAGAGAGGCGAGAGAAACAGAGCGTATTGAAAATTGAGAGAGAGAGGTAAAGCAAAGAATAGGAAGGAAGGGTGCACAGAGCAGGAGAGGCAGCCCTGCGGAGATATGAAGAACAGCAACATGGCGAGATGGAGAGAGAGAGCGCGTTAGGTTGGAGAGAGCAGTCATGCGCGAGAGACAGAGAGAGAGAGGGCGAGAGAGAGAGAGGATGGTAGAGAAAGAATAAGAGAAAGAGCAATGAGTATAGTATGAAAAGAGTGTCGCAAGAATGAGTTGATGGATTGATGAGAGAGAGCGTGACGACGAGAGGGTGGTCGAGAGATGATGTAGTAGCGAGAGCGTGAATTCGATGAGAGAAGCAGAGAAATAGAAGAGAGAGATAAAGAGAGAGACAGACGACAAAGCGTACACGACGACACATAAGCCGGGGCCAATTCAATCAATTCGCAACGTACTCTCAAGGAGAGAGAAGAAGAATGCAAACACTCTCATTGCCAGACAGAAAGATCTCCTCTCAAGAAGGGTAAGCGAACACCGGCAAAAGGCAGTAGGAGAGATCATGTGGCTTGTTAAATGATTTACATTTAAGAAAATATAACTATAATAAAGTACGTCATAATATTTCATTGTAACAGAAAGAAAGTTCAATAGGTAAAAGCTGCGCGACCAATGGAAAATAAGACCAGAATAACATGAGCTTTCTTCACTTTCTTCTTTTAGGCCAGATTCGCCAGCCGAGAAGAAATATGTATCTATTTCGCTCTCTGTTTCTCTCTCTCTCGCTCTCTCTCTCTCGCTGTGTGTGTAGATATACGCAGGCAATGCAAGAGAGAGTTAGGACCCGAGAGAGACAGAGAAAGTAAAACAGACAGAGAAAGAGAGCGACGAGAGAGCATGCGATGATGAGAGAGTGCACGAAGCGGGGATGCAACGCGCAGGGTTCATTTGGCGAGGTTAGTGGAGATGAGAGAGAGATAAACAGAGACAGAGTGCGAGAGATAGAAAGATAGGTAGAAATAGTGGTTAGGATGAAGAAGAATGCAGATGATCGATCTCTCCCCCTTCTCTCTCTCTTTCCTCTCGCTCTCACTCTCTTTCTTTCGCTCTCTCTCTCTCTCTCTCTCTTTCCTCTCGCTCTCACTCTCTTTCTTTCGCTCTCTCTCTCTCTCTCTCTTTCCTCTCGCTCTCACTCTCTTTCTTTCGCTCTCTCTCTCTCTCTCTTTCTCTCTGTCCCTCATTCTTCACTCTCGTACTTTCTCTCACTCTCTTTCTTTCACTCTCTCACTCTCTCTCTGTCTCTCATTCTTCCCTCTCGTTCTATCTGACATGGACACACCACATCATGATGTTGTTGTGTCGCTGGCTGCGGAGATGTTGGTGTTGGTGAGAGTGCCGGAGAAAGAGACTGCCAAGGGGTCCTCCCCATTCTCTCGTCCTCTCTTTTTCTCTCTGCCTCATTCTCTCCTCCACTCTCTTTCTCTCTCTCTCGCTCTCTCTCTCTCTCTCTCTCTCTCTCTCTTTCTCTCTCTCGCTCTCTCTCTCTCTCTCTCTCTCTCGCTCTCTTACCCTCCCCCCACCTCCATCTACACATGCTCACAACAACCCATCTCTTCATTCATTCACATTCCCACTCACTTTCAATATAATCTTCTTATTCTTCATCACGGATTCTTACAATCATCGCCACTCTGCAATCTAAAAGAGTAAAAAGAGAAAACAGGAGGCCAACTTTTTTGACATGCGATTTAGTTGGATTCTTCTTCTGAATACGAAGATGAAAAAGAGTGAGCACAGTTCTACAAAACAATAAAAATGAACGTTTGCTCAAAAATATGAGACGGCGAGGTGTGTTATGAACATTGCGAGGAAGAAATATACAGGGGAAAAACATTAAACATACTCAGGGTTTTCTTGTTTTAGAAAAAAAGAGGAAATTAAAGATGTATCAGATAATAAATGAAAATTAAACGAATAATAAACGCGCCAAACAATGAGAGAAATCGGTGTGAACGTAGCAGCAATTTTGCGTTAGGTGGGTAGAGACAGACTGAAATGACACTAATTGTGAGAAGATGGGATAAACAGTGAAGGAAGGGTGTGAGAGTGTGTTTTCGAAGGACAGAGAGAGTGAGAGATAGAAGGAGAGAGAAAGTGAGGGAAAGATGGATAGAGTGAGATAAAGAGATGGAGAGTTGGAGAGAGAAGAATTCCTCAATGATGCGTGAAAACAACCGCGTGATACGAATTACTTATTGCCAAATGAAACCTACAAATGAGCAGCAGAACGCATAATAAGTAGTAATGAGCGTGCAAAATTTTATGTATTCGGGGGACGGGGGAAATGTGTTTACATATTATTTCAACTGTATAATGCATATAAAAATAATGGTTTTTTTTCATCTTACAACTTGGACTCATCTTATTTTCTATGACGTTTCTCTCTCTCTCTCATTCTCTTTTCTCTCTCTCTCTTTCTCTCTCTCTCTCTCTATGGGTCTCGATTTCTTGAACTCGACGAGGAGTAAACGAACTAAAAGTACAGCGTTAACCTCGATCTATCCTGGCACAAGATGGATCTGCACTTGTGGGGTCGGGCAGTCGAATGGAGGAGAACTCATCGCAAGAAGTTCGGGTTGTATTCATTCATTAACCATGTTTACATTCTCATTTAGGAGCACAGTTCATGTATTTATTATAATAGAATGCATTCATTATTAAAAAGAAAACAGTGATTAAAAGTAGCGAGGAGATTTGTAGAATGAAGATGAAGACATTTGAGTGTAGACGGAGCATGCAAAATGCCAGTCGATTCTGAAGGCCAATTCCTCTACGCCTCTTCCCTGACTTTTCTGTCATCGTTGTCGCTGCACTCCTGCCATATCCTTATCTCTCTCATTTTGCTCTCTCCATATATCTCAATCTCTCTCGCTCTGTATCTCTCTCTCTCTCCCTGTCTCTATCTCTCCTCTGTCTTCACTTTATTGGCCATGCCGTGATTATCGAAAAGTGACGTCATGAAGATAACACAAGAGAGCGTAGTAAAGACAAAGAACAGGATAGTAAACGAGGTATTGCATGAGAGGATGGTGAGAGAGCGTGTAGGAGACGGAGAGAGTGAGAGAAGAAGGGTAGATCAAAGAGAGAGCATGAGAGAGAGAGAGGGAGAGAGAAGAAGATACTATGTGCATTTACGCCTGTCCATCCACGACAGGGATGATAATCGTCATGTTTTCGTCATTTCAAAGGATCGTCAAAACCTCCGTTACTAATTGTTTTTCAAATCGTGGTTTCATGTATAAAATTTAGAAAAAATTTTATACATGGAACCACGATTTGAAAATCGGGGCAAATCATGTTCTGCTTTTTCTTTCTTTTCTCATTATTCCGCGCAGATAAACTTTCTTGCAAAGGATGTTAATTAGTTTTGCCGGGCAACTCTTTCAAATAGTACTAAATAAAGTGATAATTGAATACATTTAAGCTTTGTTTATCGAGCATAACTCCACTTTTAGCTTGTCCTTTCGTCCTATTTATCTTTATAGTTTCCTTTCAATGCACATTTACAGCCGCTGAACAATGACTATAGAGTACATACGCTAATTGAAGTAAAACTTTATATAAACTTTCGCTTGTCTTCCATAAGGTGTTTTTAACGCTCCCTCCTTCAAGATCATCAGGAATCTTCCCATTCCTATATTTTGTGTATTGGCAGTTTATAAAAAAAATCTATTTCCTTTTCCAACGGAGAGAGGAATTTGTTTGACAAAATTGAGTGTGGCATATGAGTGAATTATCTGGCAGATGATTCGTGCTGGATGCTTTCAGAATTCCTCTACTTTGCTTCAGTTTCTTGATCGTCTGCCGGCCCCTCGATCCGGGAAATATTTTTCACTACTATTTTCTCTCCAAAATCGTAGTCGATGTAAGCAAAGAAGCCAAAAGTGTGTCCATCTGCACAGTTCTTCCATGTCTTTCTTTGGTTGGCTCCTTCATTTTGAATGACCCTTTCTTGGATTGCTCGTTCAATTTACAAATTTGTAGTGCACTTTATTAAGAGAGAGAGAGAGAGAGACACGCAGAGATATTGAGACATCATACATTGATAACATTTCTCTCTTTTTGTACACGTATTCGACTTGTTTGCATCACACGGGCATAGCGGGACTGGAAGAAGACATTTTAACACTTTCTATGTATGTATACATCAGAGCAGATCTCTAATCGTTATGTACAGCATGTTACACTGCTGTAACATGCTGTACATAACGATGAAAGGACTAGCTAATAATAAGATGGATAACATTGAGCATTCGAGTTCATGAAGAAATAGCATCTTGGAGAAGCGTTCATCACTGGGGATGGTAATTGATTGAACTACGGCGTATAGGCATGAGGTAAGAACCTTTGAGCAAAGATGAGAGAGTAGGAAGCGACGATAGAGGGAGAGAGGGAGAGAGAGTAAGTGAGAGAGCGGGAGATGGAGAGAGAGAGGGAGAGAGAGACAGAGACTGAGAGAAGTGCTGATTGTAGGTGCAATTCAATGAGCATAGTACATACGCAATCGCTACACTCCATCAGTTCGGAGATTTCTGAACTTTTTTCCCCTTTCTTCTGAGCCAAAGATTGAGAAGGAGGGTGGCTATCGTCTTACTTCAATATTGCTGCTCGAGAGAATTAACCAATTCTATTCGACGACTAAGTATTCGAGTAGGTGGGAAGTTGTTTGGGCATGAATGAAAGGAGCTAACAAGGGAAGTCTTTCGACGGGGTGTGGCAAACCATAACAATTTATACATCATTCGAAAGCTCTCAACGAGCTGATAACGTATTTGATGTTTATAGCTGCAGAAGAGATTCTTTTTCGCCGAAATTGCAGGAAAAATACCCTAAAATTAACATTTGCACGATATGTGATAGCTTTATGGACTCTAAAACTAATGTTTACGTAACAGTAGGCCATATAATAATTAATAACTTCATTTCTGATGACTTTTGGGAAAAAAATCTTTTAGGCCATTTTTCACCAAAGGGGTCCCCCTTTGGTGAAAAATGGACTGTTTTGTATGGAGAAAAATAAATTTTTTCTTAAGAGATTTTTGAGTTTTAAGCCACTAATTACTCTTTTTCAAGCCGTTTTTAACATGAAAAATTATAGTTCACATATTAAATCACGCTGTAAAATTTTCATATTCTCAAAAAGTCCATCTATCTCAAAAACTTCCATGTTTTTGCCTTAAACAACTGCGGATGTATTATTTCTATTTGAATCTTGTTTCTCTGTAAGAGCAAGTCGCTTACATTCCGCATAAAAAAATCCCGTTCGATTTCTTAACTTTTGCGGCTGCAGGCGCCTGGTCTGGAAGGGGACTCTACAAGCCAGGGCCCTTCCAGACCCAGGTACGCCTGTGCTTCGGTTTTTCTAGCGCTCTCTTCTGCAGCTATAAACATCAAATACGTTATCAGCTCGTTGAGAGCTTTCGAATGATGTATAATATGTTGTGTTTTGCCACACCCCGCCGAAAGACTTCCCTTGTAAGCAGTGTAATAATAACCAGCTCAAAACTGAAGCTTAGTCCTAGTTTCTCTCACCGAGAGAGAGAGAGAGAAAGAGAGAAGGAGAGGGAGAGAGAGTTGTCTATGATGCAATCATCATCGAATCTATCACTGGTCATAGAGGTATGAGTAGGTGTACTGTAGGGGGAGGCCGGCGGCGGCAGCGGCGGCAGCAGCCATGGGCGCCTGCTGAGTGGCCGTGGAGTAGAGTGGGGTGAGGGTGTGGAAGGAGGGCGCAGAAGTGGCCGCCGAGACTGCGGCGGCGTCTGCCGCGGCGTAGAAGGTGAAGGCGGAGGGGAGCGTGGGCAGGGAGGACATGCCAGAGAGGGGAAGATGATGCTGGTGCGGATGAGGGGGAAGGGCGCTGGCGCAGAGGGACGTGCTGTCGAGCAGGCCGAGGGGACACAGGGCAGGCGGCGCCGTCAGAGGGGGCGACTGCGGCATGAAGGCGAGGCTGTGAAGGGGATTGGGTAGTTTCGGCGGCGCTGAGGTGGTGGGAACGACGGCCGAAGAGGAAGAGGAGGCAGCAGCTACAACGGCAGCCGCGGCAGACGCGGCAGAAGCGGCAGACGCGGCGGCGGCGGTGATGCCGGGCGGAGACGGAGGCAGAGTCGCCGCGGCCGCGCCCGTCTCCGGCGTGCTCTTGTGGCGACGGCGGGCGCGACGGTGCTCGGGAGAGGAGACGGGCGACAGCACGCCCGTCTGGCGGTAGCGAGTGATGATCTTCGAGACGCAGCCATGCGAAATGCACAGCGACTTCGAGATCGCGTTCACCTGCAAAGATTCAAAAATAAATACAATTCAAATTCGCTACATTTAACATATTCAATGTGATATCTCAATTACAGACACTATTTATAGACAAATATAAAGTAAGTTGGAACTTCCAGAAGTCATGGAAAATGAGTAAAGACGAAAATAAATAAATCTGAAGAGGCTGCCGAACCTTCATGCCGCTCATGTGGTAGTTGATGATCTGCATACGCTCGTCCATGGAGAGCGGCCTGCCCGGGCAGTACTGGCGACCGTAGAGGTTCGTGCCTGCAAAGACAAGAAACATCAACATGAGTTTTGCAGCAGCAGAAGAAACCGATCTTCTTAATAGCCATTTCAGACAATCTAGAATGAGTTCTATCGCGAGCACAATCTACTCTTTTTCTATCTCCTCATTTCCAAGCGCGCTCATCTTACACTTAGTTGAATGAAGAGGATATCGATAAATTCAACAAAGCTCAACGATAAAGAAGATGAAAAAGCAAGAAAGAAGAGCATAAATACGAAGAGATAAGTGATAGGCGATGAGCGTAGGAAATGTTGAATAAAATAGACATACCTCTTTTCTTTTGCTTTCTTAAGTCCTCTTTGACGGCTGGAGCGGTAGTTGTGGCCGTTGTGGCCGTTGCCGATGAGGGTTCATCCATATCGCCTTTCTCTCCGTCGTAGCTTGGCGGGGATCCCTGGAGAGAGAAAGAGAATTAGAGAGTGATGCGGAGAGATAACGGGTAGAGAAAGAGAAAGAAAGAAACCTAGAGAGTTGATTACATTTGATTCAAGGAAGCAGATCTCTGAGATAAGTCATGATAGAGGATGTATATGGACTGGTAGTACGATTCCGCTGCCAAAAGGATGCTAGCAAGGCCGATGTGAGAAAGAGAGGGACCGGGCAGAGAGGCAGAGAAAGCAAGGGCAGGAGAAAGAGACTGAGATAAAGTGAGAGAGAGACAAGCAGAGAAGAGGTTAAAGAGAGTGTAGAGATAATATGGAGAATAAGAGGAAATTGAGAAGTATGATAGTGCAAAATGAAGAGTAAGGAAAAGGAGAAGGAGTGCACGCGGAGGTGGAGCGGTCAATGATTTACCGTTTTCGTCTCTCTTGCTTTCCTTCTCCTCCTTCCCTGCCCATTTTTTCCCCATTACGAGCATTTCTCCAACTTCTCCAATCACTTCTTGTCACCTCAGTCGCTCCAGTTTATCTCTTCTATCACTCCTCCGTCGATTGCCACCGCCACCGTTTCAACCCCCTCGCTGTCATCCTATCCTTCCGTGTCTCTCTCGATCTCTCTCTATCTCTCTCTTCCATCTCCCTCTCTCTACTTTTATCTCTCTTTCTTCTCACTCTCTCCCATATTTTACCAATTCGCATGGTTTTCCTTCTCTCGACTTTTTTCAGCTTCCAGTTACAGTTTGACTTAGCCATTTTAATTTCGACAGATCACCGCGATAAAGTATGAACAGCGTGAAAAGTGGGAAGAAATAATAATCAATTCAATTTTCGACAGTTCAAGGAGGGACAAAAATCGAGAGACAGTGAGAGAGAAAGAGAGAGAGAGAGAGAGAGAGAGAGAGAGAAAGAGAAAGAGCGAGAGAGAGAGAGACATCACGTTGCTCTACACGCACATAGTTGAACTTTTTATCTGTGCCGAGGGAGAGAGAAGGAGAGAGAGCGAGAGAGAAGAGAGATGAGGAGAGAGATAAAGAGGTAAAATTGGGGAGGGTGATGAAGGAGAGGAGGAGGAAGAGGAGGAGTACACGCATGGGTATGCCGAGTACCACACGACAGAGCGGTTCGCTATTTCTGCCAGGGCAGGGAGGAGCCAAGAGAGAGGGAAAGAGAGAGAACAAGAGAGAAAGAGACAGAGAGAGAGAGAGAGAAGGAGAGAAGGAGAGAAGGAGAGAGAGAGAGGGAGAGAGTGGGAGAGAAGAAGAGAGAGAGGAGAGAGCGAGAGAGTAGCAAAGCGTAGAGAGGGATGAAGAGAGAGAGGAAGTGAAAAATAGAGGAAAAGAGCAACGCACTTTTATGAGAAGGAATACGATTGGCGAATGAATGAGAGCGCGAATAAAATGAGTGAAGAAGTTTAAAATGGAAAGAAACGGGAAATGTTTAGGGAAAAGAACAAGGGAGAGCGAGAGAGAGAGAGAGAGAGAAAGAGTAAGATAGAAAGAGTGAGAGTGCAAGAGCCAGAGCGAGAAAGAGAGAGAGAGAGAGAGAGAGAGAGAGAGAACGAAAGAGAGTAAGAGAATGAGAGAGAGAGTGAAGAAGAATTGAAATAGGTGAATGGATGAGCGGTAAGGTGTAGATGAAGAAAAAATGCGCGCATATTCATTGAAGAAAGGAGAATAAGGAAGAGAGAAGCTGATGAGGAAATGAGATGGCAATGAGGAGTATAAAGAGAGAGAGAGAGAGAGAGAGAGAGAGAGAGAGAGAAGAGTATAATAGAGAGTGAATGAGAAGCAGAAAAGAGCGAGCGAGAACAATGCATTTCTTCAGCGAGAAAAGAAAGGCACATATAGACAAAATATTAGAAGAAAAAATTGAGAAAAAATGAAAAATAAAAGAATAAAATATTGACCTGTAGCCAGGCGTGGAACTCCTGCTCGAGCTGTTCGGGCGGCGAGTTCGCGTCAATGACACAGGCGCACGACACCGAGAGACACAGCGAGTTCTCGTCCATGCAAGTGGACGCGGGCGCAGAGAAGCAAAGGGACGCCGGCGGCAGGAGGTAGCCGCCCGCGCCATTCGACGCCGCGCCGCACGAGGCACTGCGGCCGCATGCGGATACCTGGTGCGCAGCCAGGATGGAGGGAGACGACGCCAGCGTAGACGAGGAAGAGAAGAGTTGAAGAAGCCTTCGGGGGCACAGCAAGCACACCTGAGTGAGGAAAGACTGCCTTCCTCGGGCCTTCTTATATCCGCGGACAGATTCTGATTCTCGAGCACGAGACTCTTCAGACGGCTAGAGAGGCGGACAATTAGAACTATATCGCGAGAGAGACAGACGGCGAGAGTGCGAGAGAGAGAGTTGGAGGGGGAGAGAGACAAGCCGACGGCGGCTAAGCCGTTGCATGCGTAGACAAGCTGATGACACAACAGGCATCTCTCAATTTAGACTCTCGACACCATATTTTTAGGCAATCGCGCTAAATGCGTGCTCGTTAAGTAGCAGATTGAGCAGAAGATGTTAGCAGAAGATGTACACAGACCACATATCCAGATATGAATCTCTCACGGAGCCAGAGAGGGAAGTGCATTAATCAAAAAAAGGAATCAGAGAGTGAGAGAGAGCGCGCGAGCGAGAGAAAGAAGCGAGGATTGAGAAAAGAGCCCGAAAGAAAAGAGATTCCAGGGAATTAGCTGTTCGTACAACTCGGAGTGCTGACTTCATAGGAACGTAGCAGGCAGATGGTGGTCACTTAAGTCTGGCATAAACATCTACGAAACAACATCGTCGGAGATATTTCAGGAGATTGCATATACATATATCGAATTAGAGCTACGAAAGCATGAGAGAGTGTCAGAGAAGAGGAATGGACGATTAAGGGATGGAGAGAAGACGAGAGAAGAAATCCTTGATGAGAGATCGGAATGAGAGTGGGCTATAGAACTTTAGAGAACAATTAGGGAGAGAGGGGAGCTAGACTAGGAGAGAAAAGAGAGAGATAGATAGTGAGTGGAGACAGTTAGAGAAAAAACGATTTAAAGATAAACTGAGACCGATGAAGCATGCAGGTCTCAGAAAGCGTGCTGAAGGACACGTGGACGTAGATATGCGAACCATCTATGTATGTATGTTAAAGACGACGGAGATCACACTCAGCTAAACAAACTATTACGCATGTTTTTGTCGAGCCATTCTCAACTTGCCATTAACTTTCTCCATTTCTTCTTCAATCTTTTAATCTCCCCTTGCTTTGTCAGTTGCCATCTTATCAGTCATTTCTACTACTCTACACTCGCATTCCTACAACTGTTGCTGATGAGTTGCTCCCATTAAACTCTTCTCTTGAGATGAGAAGGGATAAACGTGCCGAATGTGTCTCCAAGTTTTCCATTCTATTTCCACCCTTCTCAATTCGTTCTTTGCCCCACCCAAGTTACCTTGCCAAACCGTTCCTATCGCACTCTTTTATCCACCCTTTCACCTTCTTCTCTCTTTTTTTCTAACTTCGCCTTGTTCAAATGTCCTTCCCTCTCCTCTGCTCATATAGCGTCATTACCAAACGCAAATTGCCTAGCTCCATCATCTCTATCAAATTTGTATTCGTGTATCTATCGTATGTTCTTTAACTCTATCTCTCTCTACCTCTCACTCTCTCTTTCTCTCTCTCTCTCTCTCGTTCTCTTCCTCTCTTTCTCTCTCTGTCTCTCTCTGTCTCCCTCTCTCTTTCTCTCTCTACTCATCCCTTTCTTCTTGTCCATTACAGCGAAAAGGGCAGAGAAGCGGAGAAAGCGCTATGTGACCTCTATCAAAGGAAACTTTCAACAAGGAACCCACCACGTATGCTGCTGACGCTCTCCTCCTCCTCGCTATTTCGCTTCTTTAATTTTGTTTCTCTTTTCTTTCCTTCTCTCTCTCTCTCTCTCTCTCTCTCTCTCTCTCTGGCCCCCCTTTTCAACTGTTCTAAACTCTTGATCGACTTTCACGCATAGCGGGACCGAAAGAAAGAATAAGAAAGACAGAGAGAGTGAAGAAATTGTTTGAACAAGATTAAGGAATATGTAGAGAGAAGTATGTAAGAGGAGCCAAAAGAAGGAGCATAGAGCGAAAAAGAAAAGAAATGGATAGAGGTGTCAGCAATAAAATGGTTGGTAAACTCTCTTCTTTTCTGTGCGCTAGAAAGAGCGCAACATTGTGTGAGGAGAGCACAAATTGTCTTTTCATATTCTCTAACCAAAGTCTTTTCCTATTCGCCCTATCCATATCTTCAATTAATCTTCGAACGAAAATTTGCGGAACACCTAAGAAAAGAGGGAGTGCCTTATATAAGTTTTCTATCCGGGTCATCAGCTCTTTCCAGCCCTCGCTTCTCTGGAGCTCTCTCGCGTTGTTTGTTCTCTCGACACACTGTATGTACTACGGTAGCCAGGCAATGAGATGTGGCGAGAGAGAGAGGCGACGAGAGAAAAGAAAACATACAAGAGATAATGAAAGTAAAGAGAGAGAGAGAGAGAAAGAGAATAGTGAGATAAGGCGGTATCTCTGTACTCAACAAAAAACTGTTTACTTCTAGGTCAAGACAGCTGAAAAAGACACAGATCAAAAGAACAGAAACTTTAATGCGAATAAAGCTACAAAAAAATTTTTTAGGCGTGAAAAATTATGTGGTTGATCCCCACGTAAAACTACTTAAAACAGCTTGTAAAAGGAAAAGAATTGAACTTCAAGATAGAGCGACACTTCACACTTGATACGCGCTATGTTATCACTTCGAAGAAAGGCATACGCAAGGCAGTAGAACTTCAGTTTCTTTTGAACTCTGGGGACAAAAGGGTAGAAGAAGGTGGGAACGACAAAAAAGGAACGCAAACTGATAAGATGGAGTAGAAAATTGGAGCCAGTCAGTTAACTAGAGAGAGAGAGAGAGAGAGAGAGAGAGAGAGAGAGAGAAAGGGAGGGAAAGAGAGAGGGGAGAGAAAGTAAGAGAATGAGAAAGGAAGGAGAGGCGGATTTTGAGTGAGAGAGAAAAAAGTGAAAAGTTGGGAAAAACGAAAAGTGATCTCGGAAGGAAGGTCATGATGTTGAATGGCAATAAGAAGGTGATTAATGATTGCGAAGAACTGGTTAAAATATCTTCTTGAGCGGAGGAGAGGATTGCTGTGAAAGGCTCAAGCCAAGAGCCGAGAAGGCATCTTCCACTATGCTGCCCTTCTGTCCCCGCCTGGTATTATAGTCGGCTGCGAGCCCCTGGAGCATATTCGCCGAAGATTCTTACTTCCCTCTTCCCCATCTTTTTTTCTGCTGGATCGGGTCGCCGAATCGGGTTGAATTTCGGGTCAGAAGAGAGAGAAACGGAGAGAGTGTGCGAGAGAGAGAGAGAGCTGAGGCGAACAGAGCAAAGTAAGCGGGTTGCCAAGTGCGTGAGAGAATGAGAGAGCACGCTAATTAGAGAGAGGTGAGAGAAGCAGAGAAAGATGGAAGATTCCCAAGTTGGAACAGGTTTCTTAGGTGAAGATCGCGAAGAGATACGGATAGAAAGTGCAGAAAGAGAGGGAGAGAGAGAGAGAAATTGAAAGAGAAGGCAAGGGCCCGGGAGTAGCGGGGATTTCTTCTTCTCTCTCTCTCTCTCTTTACCTCTCTCGCTCTCTCCAATGGTTCGATGTCATTTGCCAAACTGTTTAAGATGAACTCGTCCTAAATAGTTACAATTTGCCAAAATGGTTGAAAATATGTGTGTGTTTAGTGCTCAGCCAATCGGCCTTCTGACATGAATTCCTGAGGTGAAATTGGAACAAACAAGCCATAAACGTGGCGATGTTCGCCTTCTAACAAATACTAAGCAAGTAAGAGTCTCTTACTCTCGCTCTCTCCTCTCTTACTCTCGCTTTCTCTCGCACTGATCCCTTTGTCCATTCCTCTAGATGACCGCACACGCACTTTCCTTTCGCGTTGAGCTGTTACAATAAAAAAATTTTTTCTTTACTTACAAGTAGTGAGTCAAAGTGTAAAAAGTGACACAAACAAGGTTTTGATCTCCTTTGCCGAGTGGCATCTCTTTCACACTTTCAACAACTTCGTTTCGCACAAGTAAAACAGAAAAGAGTAATCAGAATTGCACTTTCCTTATTTGACAACGGGGACGCTTTCATGAGAAGTCAAATCGTGCTTGGTATCGCTATGGTTATCCTTGAGGATGAAGCTTTTTTCTCTATAGCAGTGATAGCACAAGATAGGGAGAGAGAGAAAGAGAGAGAGAGAGAGAGAGAGAGAGAGAGAGAGAAAAGAGAGAGAGAGAAAGAGAAAGAGAGAGAGAAAGAGAGAGAGAGAGAAATAGTGAACGATGGAGAGGGCCATCGAGCAGAAAAGAGAATGAGAGGGAAAAGGAGCGAGGGAGAGAGAGAAGGAGAGAGAAAAGAAGGGGTAAAAATGTGATCACATTATCATCTGCGCGGCGAAACAGCTTGATGTTCCTGGGAGGAAAAAACAGCACTAGGGTGGTGTTATCTCTCAGGTCCTCCCAATGTGTTTCGGGCAGCATTGGAATATGTGTTCTCGCGCAATTCTACTACCATTTTTTTAATTCAAAGGGCATAAATTCAGCTTTACAGAGAACAATAAAGGGAGTCAACATATCGCAATGAAAATGACAGTGAAATTTCTTCTTCGAAAAAAGAATCCACAGAAAGGCAGTAGATAAAAAAATTTAAATCTGGAAATTGATCTGAAAAAGAGAGAGAGCGCAAAAATAGAGCTTTGCATGAGAGTGGGTGTTCCGAGTTCGGAGGTCAGCCAGTGGGAGAGCGAAGAGGTACACAGAGAAGGTTGGAGAGGTTAGCGAGGCAGGATGAGGTATCGAAAGGACAGGGGGGGGGTTGCTCATGGCCCTTCATTCTCTAGTGAACAGGTCATCATACCAATGGAGTGACGCCAAAATGAGACGTGCCCCTGGCGTTTGTTCTCTCTCTCTCTCTCTCTCTCTCTCTCTCTCTCTCTTTCTCTTTCTGTCTCTCTTCCTTTTCCCTCTATTTTGTGTCTCTCTTTCTCGATTCCTCTCTCACCTCTCCATCTTTCACTCCCCGCTCTCATGTCAACCAACATTTACCCTCTCGCTCTCTCTCTTTCCTCATCACTGTTTCCACTGCTCTCTTTTCATGCATTACTCTTATGACTAGTTCAGGAGCCACACGGAAGATGAGAACGAAAGCAGCACAACTTCTCTTTCGGAATGGCATGCCAAGCCAAAACAGCTGCTTCTCTTTCTTTAGCTTTTCTCTTTTCTTCCTTGTTCTGGAAGGCAACAAAGTTCTCTTCGAAAACACAAAAATTTTACATATATCCTTCTTATTGTTAGTTGCTGCTTTTTAGTATCAAATATCATTGGGACTTTGTTTGTATCAAATTTTGACGCAGTTTATCTATTATTTAATATTTACATCTCTCTCAGAAAACAGATTATTGATAAATAGTAATTATATAAATGTACAAAGTTCATGAAAACTTGGAGGCAATAAGCTTGAAATTTTTCTGTAATAATTGGTTGATTGTAAGCAGATAGTAATGCTGTTCTAAACCCGCTCGGATTCGCTCCTTGAGTTGATCTATTATGGATTCTTCGACGGAGACGACGAAGCAGCGGACTCGCTCTCTCCGCCGACATCACTACGCATGTCGTGCTCTCTTGTGTCAACTGAAGAGAGAGAGAAATCATGGCTCCTTCTTGTCTTCCTTCCCTATCTCTCTCTCTCTCTCTCTCTCTCTCTCTCTCTCTCTCTTTCACTCTTTCGCTCTCTTTTTTCTCTTTTCTCTCTTCACTCTCTCCTCACGCTCAATCTTTTCATAGAATATTTGTCTGTGTGTACCCTCTTCTCTCGCTACATCTCGCTGTCATACTCTTCTCCCGTTTCACCACCATAAATTGATCTCATCCTCTACATTTATTTTCTTCTCCTTATGTTGTACTTTGATAACCCTTGATATCTGTCATAAAATCAATCGAATGACAAGTGACTCCAGTGCCGTAATTATAACCTCCCAACTTTAAAGGAACCAAGAATGGAATGCTTCTACAGTATGTAGTAGTAAAGGTCATTAAAAAACGTATCCCAGCCATATCTTGCGGACTTGTGACTTTGTAACATGAGGAAATTTTGGTTCAAGTTAACAGTAAATACGTTTTAGACGAACGCAAATAGATACACATTAAAAAAACTATATGTCAATTATTCAGCAAACTTTAACATTATTTAACATTATTTACGGTATGAAGAATACATTTTGAAATACCACGAGTTAGTAAATAGATGAAGAGACTGCCATTATTGTTTGTGGCCTTCCTTGATTGTCAGCAACTTCCTTTTTCAAGTTCGCCTCTCAACCATGTCACATTTTTGTTTCTTAGTTAAAATCGAATCTATTCTCTCTCTCTCCCTCTGTCCATTTCCCCATCTGTTCTAAGGCATACATTTATCATCATCTTCGAATAAGGTTCCCGGTTTCCCTCTTAAACCTGTGGTGGTTTATTCTCGTTTCTCCCCCCCCCCCTCTCTCTCTCTCTCTCTCTCTCTCTCTCTCTCTTTCTTTCATTCCCTCCCTCTCTCACTCTCGACCTCTCGTTTGATAAAGCGCCTTCCCGTATCAAAATGACTTACTGAAACCGAGGGAATGCCACTCGTGCCATCTCTTTGGTTTTTTATTGTTAATTCCTCTTTGGCTATTCCGATCCACCCACACAAAGTGAAACTCTAACGATCTCTCTTTTCTCTCTCCCCCTATCTCTCTCTCTCGCTCTCTCTCTCTCATTCTCTCTCTCTCTCTCACTTCTAAACAAGCTCCTTGATGTATCAAGTCGATTTAGAAACTCTTATCTGCCAAACCGTGACTTTCACTCCCGTTCACTTTTCGACATGAATCTAAGACAAGGACATCAATCTGTTCCTCTCTCGTTAAACCGAAGAGAACATCAAACATTTCTCCTCTTTTTTTTCCTCTACTTTTTTTATTTCTTCTTATTCTCGAAACAAAAGTACACAGAGTTGTTCTCCAAACATGAGGGTTGAATTGTCTAAATGGAACGAGTGGTTATTATTGTTTTACGTTTGAGTTTAGCATGAACATTGCTGTTGTATGTGAATTACGATCATTTTCTCTCTCTCCCGAGTCCTTTTTCTCACCCTCTCTCTATACTAATTCCACTCTCTTGCGCTGTATCTCGCATGCTCTCTCACTCTCTCGCACTCTATATTTCTCTCTCACTTTGTCCTTCTGCATTTCTTGAGGACCTGGCAAAACTCGAGCTGCGACTGAATTGTCGGCCAGACGGCATTGCATGACACGACGAAGCGTCTGGCGAGCGTCCGCAACGCAGACCGCAACGCGGCTGCCGACTCCGTGGAGTTCGCACTCACGGACTGAAGGAGAGCGACTGTTCATTCGTTTCTCTTGTCAAGCAATTCTGTGCCAACATGATATGCATAAAGATATGCATTCTAGTGAGCATTGCATATGTAGAGTACGAGAATTTTCTCCGGTTATTTAAACATTGTGAGACAACGAGAAGAAAGCGGACTTTTGATAGACTAGGTAAAAGAGAGATAGAGAGAGGGAGAGAGACAAAGAGAGGAAGCAACCTTTTCGAGGATGTCCCTGAGGGCGAGTGAGCTGCATGGCTCAGGCTCATCGTCTGTGTCTCTCTTCCTCCTCCTCCCGCATCCGCTGCTCTTCGATTCGCAGCCGCACATGTTCTGATAGCCGCCGCAGCCTGAGACGAGCATTTTTTTCTGGTTTTTTGCTTCTTCAATAAATTTATGTATATTAAAAATTGTCATATAAACTGCCATATCTTATTTTAATCATTCATGTTTTTCAGCTAAATATCAGCTGTGCTTATCAGCAAAACATACATATGTAGATACATATGATTTGATAGAAGCTTGAAAATTGGCCGTACTTTTCGCTTCGTTCAAGATCCAAAATTAATATCTAACAAAGAAAAAGAGCAATAATTACTTGAGTTTCTGGCAAGCATGCATGTGAATCGGCCCCTTTATTATTTCTGAAATAACTGAATAATAAATTGACCGCCGCTTGCTCGCCGGCCGCCGCAGTCGGGCGGAATCGGCGGCGGGCAGCGATCCGGAACACACGGCTTCGGGCAGACGCACGGGATCGGCTCCTTGCTTCCGAAGCCACCACCGCCTCCGCAGGGCGTGTCGAACTGGGAGACGGCGAGTTGGCAGAGTGCCAGGAGGAGAGCGAGCACGAAGTGACCGCTTGCCATGCGCGACATCCGTAGAATGACGACTTCACCATGGCAAAATGAATTCTTTCATAAGGAGAGCCCCACTTTCTTTCTCTCTCTCTCTCTCTCTTTCTCTCTCCTCTCTATGCTTTTCTCTGTCTTACTCTTTCACTTTTCTATTCCCTCCAACTCTCACCATTTCTCTATCACTCTGCGTCTCCTAATCTCTACTTCTTAACCCTGCATCTCTCTGCCCCTCCACTCCTGCACTCGGATAGCATCGTCCTGCTGAAATTGGGCAGATCTCAGAGATGTTTTGATGTTTTGAGCAACTCTGCGTTTGTTTGTTATTGCTGATCTCTACTCTGGATATCATTCATTCATCTCTTCCGTCTTAAGCCGATTGAAGAACCAAGCGAAACGGGCTTGACTGACAATAAAAGAAGAAGAGCAAAATAATTACGCACTTGACAATTGATAAGCTAATTAAAACATAATCATGCGCAAAATCTCCACCAACTACTCTGATTTGTTCCTTTAAATTTGCTTCAGTGGTTCACAGGAACATACATATGTACATATGTTTTTTTTATTTATTTAAACGAGAAGAAAACTCAACCGTATTCTATTTGAATTTTTCTAAGTATTGTAGTAGCGTCTCCCTAATTCATAAGCTCTCTCGCTCTTGTGTCAGGCTAAAAGCCGCGAATTCAAGATTGAGTTTTTGTCTCCTTTAATCCATTAGATTTTCTTCTTATCTCAGAGAGTGTTGATCCAAATCGGTGGATAACTTCACTGCTCGTCCCGATAGCAGCTCATTTCCTCGCGAGCACTCCATTTTCTTTTTCGTACAATATTTTCTTTGCACTAATTCCCTTATTTCCATCCCTATGTCTAATTTCCTCTCCCTTCTCTCTCACTTTCACTCTATCTGTCTCTTGTTCTCTTTTTCCTCGCTTTCACTCTTTCCCCCTCTTTCTCTAGCTTCTCTCCCTCAACCTTTTTATTCACCAGCCCCCCCCCCCCCGTAGGTTCGCTCCCGATCACTCTTTCACCGCTCTTTTGGCGCCTTCCCACCTGTTCTCATCACCTACCCAGCGGGTTTGAGTTGATAGACATCCCACCAGCTTTCTTTCCTGCCACACTTTCAACATTGTTGTGGGATAAAGCGTAGCCAGAGAGAGAGAGAGAGAGAGAGAGAGAGAAACAGAGAAACAGAGAAACAGAGGGAAAGAGAGAGAGAGAGAGAGAGAGAGAGAGCGAGGGAGAGAGGGAGGGAAAAGTCCCATTCCTCCAGGTGGTGGAGAAACTGGTGGATAATGCAATGATGAATGGAGAGAGCGTCAACGAGAGAGTGAGTTGAGCGAGGGGGTAAAGGAGAAAAAGATAGAGAGAAAGAGAAAGAAATTAAGACAGAAGCACAATGGAGTGCGGTGGTGAAAAACAACACTAAGCAAGACAAGAATAATTGTGCAAAAGGTGGAAATGAACCGAAGCACTACAATCCTCTTCTATGTGTAAGACAGGCTTGCACCTCAGGTGAAAGTAGTCGTGTTGGCAGGGAGGGAGAGAGGAAGAGAGTGAGAGAGAGAGATAGCGAAGTACAGTGAGAGAGAAGTGTGAGGGAAGGAGAATGGAAAGAAGACCATCCCTTCCGTCTAATGTATAAGTCTGCCCCAGAAGGAAGAAAGAGAAAGAATGCGCTCTGATGAGGCCATTGAACAGTACGGAGGACCGGCTCTCTGTATCTCACTTCTCTTTTTCTTTCTCTATCTCTCTTTATCTCTCAACCTCTCCCCTCTATCACACTCTCTCCTTTTTCTCTTTCTCATTCTCTCTCTCTTCTTCCTATGCAAACTCCTCCTCTCATCTAATTTCCATACCTTACGACACATTGCAGGACAGCCCATGCCAATTGAATCCCTAAAAGCAGAAAATGGAAGAGAGGTGCTGGATGCTTTCACCTTCTGTGCCCAAACATTTGAATGTGAGTGAAGGAAAACAAGATTGAGATTGTGAAAAATAATGATTATTGTATTATCTTTCGGTTGCTTTCTTGAGAGAAGAAAAAAAAATGTGGAGAGAAACTAAAAGAGGACAAGAGAAAGTCTTACTATGTACATATAAGACAGTGTGAATTAAAAAGTTTGGTTTTTTTCTGCAATTTTCGATTAATTGCCAAATTTGGCAGGTAAAACACACAAGCAAATGTGGCAGTATTTTATTCATTGATTCAAACTTGTCATGACAAATAAGACGGTTAATAAAATGACGGGCACAATGTACAAGCGAAGAAAATGGCTGAGCCACAGAAATGTGTCCTAATGATTGACAACCCGGCTTCGGCATATTTAACAGGAAAATAATTTGGCGTGGCAAAAATAGAGGTCTTAAAAAGTGGATTCATAGCATTCCAAATTTGACGGCCTCCAAATTTTCCATGGCGCAATTTGCATATGTTCAAAATTTCAACGGTTTTGGCAAGCCCTTCACTTATAAAAAATGTCACAGCCAAAATAAACAGCTATCAGAATTGGCAAAAGGATTTGCCATTTTTAACAGCTGTTAAACGTGCCACGAGGAAGCGGCTGTCGGCCGAGGAACTTGGCAATTTTGACAGCCGTCAAAAATGGCAACTTGGCAGATTCAGCGGGCAGAAAAAATGTCAAGCCAAATTTTTGACCTTTCAAAAGTGGCAAGCCAAATTTTTGACCCTTCAAAAGTGGCAAGCCAAATTTTTGACCCTTCAAAAGTGGCAAGTCAATTTTAACGGCTGTAAATAATGGATGGCCGTTTTGACGGCCGTTAAAAAAGGCAAATCATTTTTTTGACCCCAAGAAAGGCTCATGGCACAACATTCCTACTAAAATAGGATTTAGCCCTCCTCGCATCACTAAATTCACATATGCATCGTTATATAACAGATAGGAAACAAAAAAAAATATTTAGATCAGTCATGAAACAGGACTGCTTCTACAATATAACAGTCATTACAACATTCTAGAAATCAGTTGATACATGCTAGCAAGGTTAACATACCAGCCACTAGAATGGCCATCACGACTGGAATAGGTAACTCTTCAAACTGCGAGATGCAAGGCCTCGTGTGACTTGATCAGTGAGAATCCCTGGCCACGCAAGATTCACGAAGGAGGAGGGCCGTAGCCAGGTTCGCCGCTGCCAGAACCATCATCGACGTCACCACCAAAGAAACCACGGCGAGGACCGGCGGCACTAGCATCACCTCTTGAAATAGATTCTCGTTCATTTACATATCAATTATTTTTGGCAAAGCAGAAACAATGAAAACTATTAGCCAACAAGTGCACATTAATGAAAGATTTTATAACCCAAGAAAACATCCAATCGATTTAACTTAAGAAATAATAATAGACAACGGAAAAACAATAATAAAGCATAACCTGTTCAAACTGGCAACGGTTGTCCATCTCCGGCGGCACTCCCCTACACGTCCATGCCGTCGAGGCCACGATTCGAGCAAGACAGCCGTCTCTTGCTGAAATATGAGTATAAAAGTTACATTATTGACTTTTTTTAAAAAGAATTTTCAACAAGAGTGGACTGAATGTAAAGAAAATCGGAATAAAACCGCAAAACCATGTCAATAATTTGCTTACGAACATCATGTGACGCTTGGGTCAATCTTGAAAGGGAGGAGCAGATGGATCTGGTACTTGTTCAGATCGACGCAGACACGCACGCCTTCCTGTCAATGAAAGGAGATATTATTTAAAAAAAATCTGAAACAAGAATACTATTTAATGTTACGAAAACTTCATAAAAAGGTGTGACCGTGATTTCTTATCCTGTTATTTTCCCGAGTTACGGTAAGTATACGGTATATGACCTTCTTGCTCCAAACAGGGTGTATATCACATCATTGCTGTTTTGTTTGAAATAAATTAAACGAGAAATATTAACAGTAAATTCGCGTTCTCGATTAAAAATAACAAAAATGAAATGACGTACACGTAGTTTGGAGCAAAAAGGCCATATACCGTAATACCGTAACTCATGGAAATTTTTAAAAACGTCACGATATGAATTTAATCTGATATTGGTCGTACCCCTACCGAAAAGCACTCCGCGGGTTAATTGCAGCGGAATTTGCCATAAATTTCCTCCGTGGAAATTATTTGAGGCGAGGAAGCCGAATTTGTGGCTCCCCGAAAATAAAGAATGGTGGCCCTGGGGTTAAAAGGCTGTCATGGGTCAGACATATCTATCTACTGGGTGAAAGGTTTAAGAAGAACAGGAAGTTTTTACGGCTAAAACCTCTTGAGCGAGCCTGCAGTCGGAGTGTCACCCTTCTACTGCGCTGCTTCCTCTTCATCCTCCTGAAGCTGCTTCCGCACGCCAGCCAAGATGTTGAACGAGAGATCACCAGTCACGAATTGAAAGTCATAGGCTTATGTAGGGAAATGAAGGGTGCAAACTGAAAAAAGTGAGAGCGATATGATTTGGAAGAAAAATACAGAAGGAAAATGTTTTTCTTAGAACTTTCTGAAAAATAATTGCCAAGTATCCCTTATTATAAAAGGTTTTGGATAAAAAATTATATTATTCAAGCCAATTAGGGTGTGGCATGATAACTAAAAAAAATTGAACTTAAAAGTGACCTCTAACAATAACTAGAATAAAAGCGAAAATGACTTTAAATTTAGCCTGTTTAGCAAGCCACTTGATGGTGAGAAATAAAAACCAAAACTCCAAAAGATTCAATTTGCTCAAAAGAATAATTCTAACGAACAAAACAATCTCTACTTTTGCCCGGGGATATGACCAATCATAAATCATAAAATAAACGTATATAAAACAAAACAAATATCAAAGAGAATACCAAAACCTCAAAGCGGTGCGTCGGGCTGGTCGCGCCAGGATGTCGCGGCGTCGATGTCGGCAGGGGAGGTGGCGCCAAGCGTCTAACATCTCTTAAAGTGTACAGTTATCAGACAAATAACAGGTCAAGAAAAAAGAAAAAGCATAAACAATAACATGAACCCGGAATCTTGCCTAGCACTGAATGAGCTTCATTTGCCATTTATTAAAGCTGCGACGCGACCGCAACGCGTGCAGTTAATATTTTGCACAGTGCATTCTACTCAGTGCACGTAATTACGGAGTGATGAATTGCACGGTACATTAGACCATATTTGATTATTTGTACGTAATTTTACATTTTTGCACGGTTCACCTGATTTTAAATTACGTGAACCGTGCAAATAATCACTAATGGTCGCTGGGAAATTAATCACTACGTCATTAGGTGCGCCGTACTGCACCGTGCACCGTGCAAAAAATTAATTGTAGCATTTCGAAATTCCTCGGTAAAACTGTGGCTTTTGTTTTCATGGATTGCTGTTAGGTTTTCTGCAAGTATTCTTTCTATTTATTTAATGTTTGACGACGGATATTTGCTTATAAGTTTTCCTTTCGATTGTAGTCCCGCCATCCTCACAACGGCATCGAAATGAAGCACCAGGGCAGCGACGACTACTGGCGCTAGGGTCGATGCCGTCTCCAACGGTATGAAATTACTTTTTAGGTTTATTTTTATTTGTTTAACTGTGTTCGAAGTGTTTTGTTTTATTTAAAAATGGTGTAGTCGTTTTGTTCTTATTTAATTTTGTTTTTCATTGGATTGAAATCCAGTAGCTGTTTTAGAATAAAAATCAAGGCTATCATTCTTAACGGTTCATTCGACCGTGCATGCTTTTTGGGAATAGCTTTCAGATTATTTTTACATTTGCTGATACTTTTGTTTTCCTTTTCTAAGGTCGAGTATGCATATTGTATAGTTGGAAAGCAAATGAATTTTTTTTCTTTTATCCTTTTTTTTAAAGATATTCGATTCAATTTAACCTTTTTTGTAGTGGCGACTACGCGGAAGCACCGGAGGACTCATCCGCCGGCGCCTAGGGACGCAACTTACCCTCCAATGGTTAGAAATCACCTTTTGGTTCTATTTGTATTTGTCTAATATTACAGTTGTTTAGTTTTGTTTAAAACGGGGTCTGTATTTTGATCTTCTTTAACTTGGTTTCACATAATATGAAAATCCAGCAGTTTTTAATGATAAAATCAAGGTAATCTTTCTTAAAGATTCATTTGATGATGCATTTTTTGGGAATAGTTTTAACATGGTTTTCCTTTTAGCCGATTAATGTTGGAGCGAAACTTTTGTTTCCTTTTTCGGGTATGGATATTGAATTATGGGGAATCGAGTGAATCTTTTTTTATTGTTTATTAATGAAATCAACGGTTGGATATTCTAAATTTTTAACGTTAAATTTCTCTAATTTTTTTATTATTATTTTTTTGTTGCGTCTGAATATCCTAACGTGGGATATTGTGATTGTGGGTATGATTTAGTTTGAAAGCAGCGTATTTTTCCTTATTTAAGGTACTTTGTGAATGTTGGGATATTAGTTGGCGTAACTACTAGTTATTTAGTTATTTCAAGTTAAATCAAGACCATATTTATTTAAAGATTCCCCTGAGAATGTGTTTTATTTTTATTATTTAAAATTTGCTTTTAGAAAGTTAATGACGAAGCGGTGGGATTTGTTGGGAATATTTTCATTTCCTTTTAGAATGTTTATATCGGAGCGATCTAATTAATACTTATTTTCGTAATCGATTTATCTTGATTATATTCTTCCTGTATCACCCGGGTATTTTTTGACTACTTTTATACCTTTTCGCATCTTTAGTAGGTTCTTCTTAGGGAACTGTTGAATTTCTTCTCGATTTTCATCTTTAAATTATTTATTTTTATAATTTCAAGGGTATAGAACATTCTGTATTCCAGAACGAATGGAAAGCGGCGCCAAGACAGCGGCCGTTCAGTGAAGTCGGAGATGACTTCGGCCACCCCGGCCACTCAAGATAACCGAGGTACTCTATTATTAAAGGTTATTCTGAAAATGCATTTTATTTATTAAGGGGGATGTGGGGGGGGCTCAGAATGTTTTTAAACGTTTACTTTTCCTATGATACTGTAGGTGTGAATGGTTATAGCGATTAAGTTGTCGGTTTTTTATTAAATAAAATAATTTTTTAAGATATAGTACGGTAGTATAGTCAAAAATGAAAGATATAGTACGGTAGTATAGTCAAAACTGAAAGATATAGTACGGTAGTATAGTCAAAACTGAAAGATATAGTACGGTAGTATAGTCAAAACTGAAAGATATAGTGCGGTAGTATAGTCAAAACTGAAAGATATAGTACGGTAGTATAGTCAAAACTGAAAGATATAGTACGGTAGAATAGTCAAAACTGAAAGATATAGTACGGTAGTATAGTCAAAACTGAAAGATATAGTACGATAGAATAGTCAAAGCTGAAAGATATAGTACGGTAGTATAGTCAAAACTGAAAGATATAGGCACAAAATGTGAATGAAGAATAATGAAAGAGAATTTCAGGTCACTGCGCTCCAAAGTCGACTGGCCGCGTTGTGCTGCTGAGCGGAGATGACAACGCCATTGCCGACGCTGTCAAGACCATACGTGAGCTGATACGCGACATTTCCAGCAACGTTGGAAGATGGGGAGGAGGAAGAAGACCAATGGAGACCGATCAGAGATGGTAACGGCCCGGCTCGGCCCTGGCGGGCCCGCGGGCCGGGCCGGCCCAATTTCCCAGGGCCCCGGGCCGGGCCGGGCCGGGCCCAAAAAAGTTGGGCGGGCCCGTGAGCCCGTTTGGGCCCGATAAGCACACAATGTCGTCCAGTCAGGACGACTGGTGGCATTGTTAAGAGCAAAACTTTTCTTCATTTGTTTATTTTTCCCCCTAAAAGTCTTTTTCTATACATTAAAATGAATATTCGAAGCACGAGCATGAAAAATTCTGAATTTCAAAACACTTCGGACTTTTTTCCCAGAATTTTTTTGAAAATCGGGCTCAAACGGGCCCACGGGCCGGGCCGGGCCCAAAATTCTAGGGCCCGGAAATGGTTCGGGCCGGGCCGGCCCAGACCTTGGGCCCGACGGGCCGGGCCGGCTCAAAATTTTTGGGCCATTTACCATCTCTGAGACCGATTCAATGAGGCTTGGAATCAGTTGAGAAGAGGATGGATTCACTTTGAATTCATGTTTGTCCGTTATATAATTGATAAGTCCACTTACTGCTTGTGCTGATTTTTGAATAGTTAACATTATAATTTCACTAATTTTCTGCTGTTCCATACTCCATTTTTCTAGCACTTTGTTTTAATTGATCCGTTTTTGAAATTACGACCTTTGGCCAAATTTGACGGTCGTTGAAAATGACGAGCCAGTTTTGACAACCGAAAAAATGCCTTGCCAATTTTGATAGCCATCAAATTTGCCGGACTTTTTTGACGCCTGTTTAAACTGCCATGCCATTTCTGCTAGCCGTCAAAATTGGCAAGCTGATTTGGCAAATTTTTCACTCTAATATTTTGGCTTGGCAAATTTAGCGGTTGTTCAATTCTGGCAAGTAGTCTTGGCAGATTTATCAGCTGCTTTTTTGCCAAGAAGGCCCACTCCTCCTCGTGAGGCCTTGTACAATTTTGCCTCGACACATTTGACTCTTATCTTTTTTGGTTAGGCTGTTTTTGCCATTTTAGACAGCTGTTGATTTTGGCATGATAAAAAATGATGAATAAACCTTGGTGACATTCTTAACAATCGTATAAATTGCCATGGCATAATAGTTGGGTTTGAAAACTGGCAAATTTGCTTGCCAAAAATAACAGCAAAACTGAAAAATGCAGAGAAAAACCAAACTTTTTAATTCACACTTTCTTATATCAAGAGAAGCTACTTTTTGATTGCTCGTGTGTATGAAAGGGCGAGACATCACGAGGAGGCTGATTGCTTTCTTTCCTTCATTCGTTTTTTCTGTGCTCTTGTTACTCTGTACTCGGGCTTACACGACTAAGACGACCTTTACAAGCTCGGCTGAATGAGAGGGAAAGGCCAAGAAAAAACATCATAGTAGAAGAAGATGGCGGAAAGAAGAGTTAGCAACATCGGGGAGATAGGGCTGACTTGTTAACCCAAAGTGGAAGTGTGAGAGGGAGGAAGAGGGAGAGAGAGGGGGAGAGAAAGAGACCGAGAAAAAAGTGAAGGAGAGAGAAAGAGATAGAGATTGTGAGAGAGACAGGGAGAGAGACAAAGAGAGGACTTGACATTGAGGTAAGAAGCAAGAGGCTAAAATGCAGTCATCATTGATGCCCCGCCCACTTCTGCTCCTTCTTCCTGGCCATCCTGTTTGGCCGTGTTCAACTATAAAAGGAAGAGTGGCTGCGCCAAGAGCATCAGCAGGCCCTTCTTCCTCTTTCTCTTCAATTGTCGAATCCTATCTTTCTTTCTCTCGAACCCTTTCTCCCCCTCTCCTTCTCTCTCTCCCTCACTCACTCTCTCTCTCACTTTCTCTATCTCTTTTCCTTCCAGGCATGGATCTGGAGACGCGTATCAAAGCGTATCGCTTCGTAGCCTATTCGGCTGTGTCTTTCTCGGTGGTCGCCGTCCTCTCGGTCTGCGTGACTCTTCCGATGGTCTACAACTACGTCCACCACGTCAAGCACTCCATGCAGAACGAGATCTCTTTCTGCAAGGTGAGCTCTCGTGTTCCAATTTCCAACTTGCTCTCCTCTCTCTCTCACTCTCTCTCTCCCTCTTTCCGGTTCTTCCCACTCTAGAGTGTTTTGCTTGTCCTCTCCAAAACCGGAGATAACAGCCGCGGACAAAGTTAGACGAGTGGGAGGACCAGTTTGGGTGTGTGTCCTTAGTGGGAACAAAGCAATGGTAATTGAATCTAATGAAAGAAAAGAAGAATAAAAAACAACAAAATCATTGTCTCCAGGGCTCCGCGAAGGACATCTGGTCTGAAGTGCAGCAGCTGCGGGAGATTCCCTCTTCAGCCGCGTCGCACAACCGCACGGCTCGTCAGGCGTACGGCGGAGGGGACGCGGCCGTCACGGGCGGATCCACGTCGTCTGGCGGCTGTGACGCGTGCTGTCTGCCGGGCCCGGCTGGCCCCGCCGGCATGCCCGGCAAGCCCGGCCGACCCGGCAAGCCAGGCGCTCCCGGCCTCCCCGGCAACCCAGGCCGCCCGCCCACGCAGCCCTGCGAGCCGATCACGCCGCCCCCGTGCAAGCCATGCCCCCAAGGCCCACCCGGCCCTCCTGGCGCTCCCGGACAGCCAGGAGATGCTGGCGCACCCGGACAGCCCGGCCAGCCCGGATCGGACGCGGCACCCGGAGAGCCTGGACCCAAGGGACCACCAGGACCGCCTGGAAATCCTGGTGCCCCGGGTGCACCTGGCGAGCCTGGCACTCCGGCGCAGAACGAGCCCCTCGTGCCCGGCGAGCCTGGACCTGCCGGCCCACCCGGCCCGCCTGGCCAGCCTGGCGGACCCGGCCAGCCCGGCTCCGACGGACAGCCCGGCGCGCCCGGTCCCAAGGGCCCGCCCGGTCCAGACGGACAACCTGGCGCCGATGGAAATCCCGGCGCGCCCGGCCCGGCCGGCCCTCCCGGCGGCCCTGGCGAGCGCGGAATCTGCCCGAAGTACTGCGCCATCGACGGCGGAGTCTTCTTCGAGGACGGTACGAGGCGGTAGACGAACGACGGCTAGATTCAATCACCTTCTCTGCCTCTCTCTTCGCCTGCTTTTCTCTCGCGATCATTTCGCACCGCTTCTCGATAAGAACAATAAAGCATTCGCTCATAATGTAGTTATTATCGAATAGACTTGATCAATTCTCCAAAAGACAAGAACAAAATCTGAAAGGCAATTCATTTAGATTTAAAAAAGGACAGAATAGCCATAAAACAAATTACAGAGGATACAAGAAAGGCGAAGTACATATATATGCTTTAAAAAGGTATTAAAAACGTGAAATGAAGCGTTAAGAAAAGTCCTTGCTCTTCTGCGTGATTCCAACTGCGGGAGCAGCGGTTGAAGTTCGCGTTCGACGATGCACCTGATATTAAGTTATTTTGTATTTCTTTCTTGATTTAGATATACACAAATTAACTGCGTGAGAATTACGCATTTAGGAATGCTGTTGAGAACGGTGGTTTTCAAAGAATTTTTGATATGACAAAGTACAAATGCATAATAAGAAGAGAGACAAATTTGCTGGAAACTCTTTCATTATGGGTGCTCCTACGGTCACTTCGTTCCCTCCGTCGCCCTCCATAATCTCCGTTTGTAACCCTGCTCTCTCAGAGGCTCGCCCCACAACCAGCCGTCAATAATGATTGAAATTTCCTTGGCAAATGTAGTCTCATTACTTTATTAATTTGTATGCTGTGAATTCGTGCTTACCTCTAGCTCGAGCTTTCGCATTTCACCAATCATCAGACGTGTGTGTGCACGGCGAATCTGCGAAGATTCATTTGGTTCTTCTTTATTTTATTTTACTAACCAAATATTTTCCGCATCATTATTCTGATATTATGACCAACATAATGTTTATCTTTTAATTACTTTTAGCTTTAAAACGCGCTTAAAACTAGGTTGTTTCTTGATTGCTCGTTGGATCATGAAACTGAACCGTAATTTCGAATTTTCTTCGAATTTCCCTCTGACGATTCTTGTCGCGTCTCTCTAAATCACATGCTCTCTCGCCTTTGTGCCAGGCAAAGAGGCGCGAATTCAAGTGCGAGTTTTTAGCTTTTTAAAGAGAACGACAAACAACGAGAGTAATCGTCGCGAAGAAGCAGACGAGTCCAGCGATGGTCAGTGCGATTCCAATGCCGAGCATCACTCTTCTCGTGTCCTCTTCGTCCTCCCTGGCAAAGCGAACATGCATAACATAAAGAATAAATAAGTTTGTTTTCTTCTTCAATAAAGTTCTCACGTACAAATATTTATTTATTTATTTATTTTGACATTGACGAAAGATATTAATAAACGGCTATATTTACGCCCTGACTGAGACGCATCGATTTCTAATTGATATTAAAGTGTCTGACTTTGTCTGTTGTGAGAGAGTGACGAGCACGAGACCGAGCGCAAGGACGAACGAGCTCGCCATCGCGTAGTAATTCATTCTTCTCTATTTAAACAATGGATCTCAATTTGATTCATTGCCAGAAAGCACTAATAATCAAGTAAAATAAAATATAAAATAAAATAAAATAAAATAGCTGAGAAGACGTCAAAATTGTGTTAGAACAGTCGAGTGCAGCTGAAGAAGGAAAGAGAAGTGCTGAGTTCTGAAAGAAAGAATGGATCGAATGTTTGACACCTATGGCGTCAAGGCTCCCACCTATTTTACGAGCACTTTTTGTCTCCACTTATCAATCCAATCAAGTGCTCGTCAAGGAGAAGCCTCCACACCTGGCAGGCGCCTTCCTCTGTTCTGTTCCGGATCATCTTATGCTACCAAAGAAGTCTTTGTTTATTGAAGCATTTGAAGGGCTTGAACACAAAATTTTAAATATGCTCGAGAAAAGGTTGCATTTACTAGAAAATCATGATTTAAATTCTTCATATTTCTCATTAAGATTTGTTGAATAGTTATAGGTTTGCATGGATAATATGAAAATTGCAACGATTGCAAAAGATGTTGTCCGTTTGCTTTGCTTCATCTCGTTCTTAAAGTTCTCGAGTTAAATCCCATAGAGTCCACATGCCCAAGGGGCAGGGGGGGGGGATAAACTTTTCCGAATGCCCATCGTTCCATGTGAGGACAAATAAGACGCATGTGTGCAATGGAGGGAGATGAGAGAAAATGATGGGATGGAAGAGAACATGAGAGTGAGGGAGAGAGACAGAGAGAAAAGAGAGAGTGAAAGAGCGAAAGATAAAATGAGAGATACTGAACAAGAGAGAGAGAGAGAGAGAGAGAGAGAGAGAGAGAGGGAGAGAGAAAGAGGGTGAGGCTTGATGGCTATGACGAATGCTAGTAGAATGGTGTGCAGACAGTGATTGTGATGGCCCTCGCCTGCTGCCTCGCTTCGTCCACTGTAGTGGCCATTCCTAACATTATGGCACTACTCTTTTTAATATTACTTTGATATAAGTAACTGTTGTTTATTCACTTCCCAGAGTTCTGCATACGCAAATTGGAATCTGACATGACCTTATATACATATGTATTGCGTTTTTAATTAGCAATACGCGATCAAAAAATCATGTGAGATTTCAAATACACCAATGCATCCTCCCATGGTGAACGCGGTAATTTGAACCTCCATTTTAATGTTATTTTTCAGTGATCTTCTTCTTGTAACTTAATAAGAGCCAGGATCTATTTATGTAATACTATTTATGTATGTTTATGAGTAGTCATTGAATTTCGTGCTGTTATGCAACGCCTTCTGCTGATAATAATGTATAAAGCTGACCTATGGCATCTCTGCGTAGGAGGCAAAAGGAAAACGTTATCAGGAAGAGGGAGAGCGAGAATGAGAGGACGAGAGGGAGAGAGAAGAGAGAGAGAGAGAGGGAGAGAGAAGGGAGAGAGAGAGAGAGGGAGAGAGAGGGAAAGAGACTGAGGAGAGTGACTCATTACAGTCCTTCCTCCCCTTTCTTCCTCTTATCAGTCTCCATTGCCGTTGAAATCGGAGTCTTCCTAGCCAAGTCAGCTCACTTCTCTCTCTCTCTCTCTTTAGAGAGAGAAGCATCTCCTTCCCTCTTCTTCACCACTCGATTTCGAATTCTTCTGTATATTTAACGTACTAAATTAAAGTGAAAACCTGGGCCTGGTTGTTATACCCTGAGGGCAAATGTATAATTATCTCTCGCTAGAATTCCTCCGCACTTTCTCTCATATTTCTCTTTGTTTCTCTTTCTCTCTCACCGCGCACTGCCAAAAATGCACTCCGTATCGAAAGAGCGCAAGGGGGATTCCCTGAGAAAGTGTGCTGCAAACAACGTTTGCTGACTTCTCTGCTTCTCAATCTCTCTCTCTCTCTCACTTCTCTCTCTCTCTCTCTTCTCTCTCTCCTTTCTCTCTCTTCCTTCTCTAACTGTTTCTCTCGCTCTCTTCTTCTTTCCTTTTCATTCTCGTTCACCTGTTTCCTTTTTTTCTCCG